>BPLR01018577.1:0-16978 GCA_021605095.1 Caerostris extrusa
TAACAATTGTCACTAAAGAGATTAGGTAGTACTCTTCATCAGATGTCAGAAGAATACTACAACCAGTTGATTCGCGTCCATGTAATCAAATTTAAAATAAGTTAAGTCGTGTCTAATTTTTCTCTGGTCTCAAGATAGTTTGAAGTTACATTTTTTTTTTTTTTTTTGAAAAATGTATTGAATTAAAAAAAGACTTGTTAGCATCAATTTACATTTTTTTAATACCAAATTTTTCTATTTAATATTCAAATCGTATTTCTGTGAATATAAAAGTAATTTCTATTTCTATAATAATTTTTTTTAATTTTTATTATTATTATTATTATTATTTTAATTATGGCATAATATTGTAGTTTAAGAAAAGGTTTCGCAGAAATATGAAAAGCAATTTCACATGTGAAACATAATTTCCTGTGTATTACTGTTGTTTCTCACTGATTAACATGCACTTTTCACGGTGAAAGATGCATAACTGATGATGAAACTTGATGACGAAAATAATAAATAATATCTAATAAATGATAATGACCTAAATGAATAAATGATAATGACGCCTTCAGTTGATTAGAGGTACCATTGAAATATTGCATTGAATTCTAGTGTAATTTAAATTTCTCGAAGAGAAATGAAAACAAACTTTAAGCCAATTAAAGGAACACAGACTTATGTCCATTGGTTGCGTTGATCTATTGTAATTGATATAAAGTGTTCTTAAAAAATGTGTGCAACTTATTTATTTTTGTTTGTCGTATATTACTATTAAAACATAAGGAAAGGTAAATAATGGAAAACGTTATAAATGCCTTAACACTTCGCTTACGAATTCTTTTAGAAGTTGGGCGCAAAATTCTTTTTGAATTTTCATTCGTCAAAAATTTTGTGGTTTTTGGAATTCTTAATACAAAAGATATGAAAACTGTTTCAGTTTTGTATTGGCTCATATCTGAAAATAGGATTAATATAGAAGCGATTTATAATCGCGTTTTATTGACTCAATGGCAGAAGTTAGAGAAATCAATATTAAATTTTCTCTATTTTTAATGTTAATGAGTTTAAGTTGCATTTTTTTAACAAAATGTCATAGGAGTTCAAGTTTTAATAATTATAATGCTTAAAAAAATGCCAAAAAAGATTACGAAATAAAATTATCAATAACTTCATAATCATAAGTGATTTTATTGGATGACGATATCAAATGATTAATGTTTTTAACGAATGAAACATCTGAAGTAACCAGCCACGTACGGGTGACGTGCATGTGGCGCTCAAATAGAAAATTGTTTCGTTTCCGATTTAAACTAGCCACAACTATTTCAGAGCGCATGACAGAAATGCTGCCAAATGGGCGGAACTACGTCTCGGTTCATTGGTCGATGTTTACAAACACTCGGCATTTTCTCTCCGCCGCCAAAAACGAAAGCCGGTTGAACTCCCAAAGTCTTACTCAAAGGTATTAAATCTTTTGGGGTTGGCTGAGCTTTTATCATTTTTTTTAACATGGCTTTTAAACTTCCTAACAATAATGATCCTGGAAGGAAGAGATCGCACTCTCTTCCTGCAACAAACAATGGAATTGCTGTTTTTTACCGAAGAAACTCTTCAGACGGCGGAGAGTCATCTTGTAATATTTCAAAGAAAAAAAAAACGAAAGGGTTCCCGAATGGAAAATTTAGAAGAAGAGTTAAACAGCATCATGGAAGCCTTGTCCATTCCCTTCGAGAAACCGAAGCGGAGGTACCGCACCGACTTCCCGAGGCCAGAAGTCTTTCCTGAAGAAACCTGGAAAGAACATCTGGATCGTATTCTTCGAGAGGGCGCCAGAAGAATAGTGCCCTATTTTCAAGACTGATGCGGAAATTTCTACAGAATACAATGTTTCAGTTGTCTTTTTTGGGGGGAGGGGATTGATTCTTGAAAAAAGCAGGATTTGAGAGATTCTTCTTCTAGCCTCTCATCTATAAATCACATTATTTTGTATTTTTGGTCTTTTCTTTTTTCACCACCACATAATTTTAAAACATTTTCAAACAAGAATATGGACTATCATTTTGAATTTTCAAGAACTCTAGAGCATATTTTAAGCAACTCTAGAAATGTTGGTGACATGGTGGAGTGCTGTGGACATTAAAAAGTTCTTCAAAATTAAAAAGTTCTTCATTCAGTTAAGTTCTTCATTTAAAAAAATTTTAACTTATTTTAGACATTTTCATCTGTTCAAATAAGTAATTTTCTTTTCTTGAAATGAAAACGAAATCCAGTGGTTTTTGCAACATTGTAAAGAAATAAGAAATATTCAAATTTTAAAGAAACATTTAAAATTATTATTTCTCATTTAGGTTTTTCTTAGAAATAGAACTGCATTTTGCAATCTTAAACGTTTTTTACATTCAATTTTTATTCAGATATGCTTTAATTAATATGAGAATGCTATTTAATTTTGAGAAATAAATATAGTTATTTTTTATGTTAAAAAATATGAAAATTTACTTTACATTTAAATAACTCGAAAGTAACTATTTTATCTCACTATATCGGTAAATTTGTTTGTTTATATTATGTTTACTCAATTAAAAAACAATTACTAAAACAAATATTTAATCATTTAGATTTATATAATACATTGAAAAAAAATTGTGTAATGATAATTCCAATTTTGAGAAACCTTTTTTTTCTTGTTGAAAATTTATTTTTTATGGAAAAATTTATTTATTGATATTGAATTTATTTATTTATAATAATTATAAATTTATAAAATACTTTAAAATTAGAAATATGATGAAACGATAAATTACTTAATTGACTGTAACGATAACATTAAAAAAAATATTCATAAATGTGTTATATGTATTTTATAAATGCTAAAGTATTAAATAATTTATGT
The DNA here is from genome assembly GCA_021605095.1 of Caerostris extrusa. Lineage (NCBI taxonomy): Eukaryota > Metazoa > Arthropoda > Arachnida > Araneae > Araneidae > Caerostris > Caerostris extrusa. The sequence goes on from BPLR01018577.1 coordinate 2,882, forward strand.
AATGAAAGCTACATTGAAAGAAGTGTTTGATGAATATGTATTTTTAGTTTCATTTTACAAATTTGAATACAATTTGTGTCATAAAAGAAGTTTTGAAATTGAAATTAATGTAATATTTCATTGCAGTATAATTGTGTTTTGTGTAAAAGTAAAATTTTGTTAATTGTTTGTAAATATTTATTTATTTTTTTAGCAAAACTCGTTTTTGTACAAAAATACTTTATTGTTTTTAAATTTGTTACATTTTTAGATTATTCAAATTATAAAGCGTATTTAATTGCTTAAATAACTATAACTATTAAATTAACTGTTATTGATAATAATAATTCTTATTAATATATCCATTATTATCAATAACTAATTGATAATAAATTAACTATTATTGATTATAATATTGATCAAATTATTATTAATAATAGTTTTTGATGAATATGATTTTTTTTTAAAAATGAATTTGAATAGAATTTATGTCAAAATCAAATGCTTAAATTGAAAATAACGTTATATTCCATGTATTACATATTTTTTTGTAAAAGTATTATTTAATTAATTTTTGTCAATATATTTTTTTTTCTTAAAACCCCTTTTGTACAAAAATTTCTCTATGGATTTAATTTTAATTTTGTTGCATTTTTAAATTATTAAAAATAAATTTTAAAAAAATACCATTGAAAAAAGATGAATACTATTAAAATAATCTCTTCTTTTAAAGAATTGTAGAGATAATTTTTTTTTAAATTGTTTTATGTATTATAGTATACGTATTTAGAATCTATTGTAGCATACGTATTTTGAATGTATTTATGTGTGTTTATAATGTATGAGTTTTAAACTTTAATTGTATTTAATACCTTAAGTAACAAACAAAAGAAAACTGTTAATCATAAGTTTTGATTAATGTTATATTTCAAATTTATTTTAGAGACTTGTATAGAGTTTGACTAATATGGTATAGAAGAAATAAATTGAGTTAAACTAGTATAGAGTTTCAATTGTTTATTGAAATTTTTTTTTGTATGAATATTACTTTATTGTCAAAATAAAAATGATAAAAGATATGTTAAAGATAAAGTTTTCAGTTAAATTTAGAACTCGTTTATAGAATTATAATAAATGATTTTAATGAATGACAAATTAAATTTCATATTATTTGAATGTAACTGCACATAAAAAAGAAGAAATACGGTATAAAATTAATTTTAAGTATAAAATAAAATTTACTTTAATGAAAAATTTTACTTTTGGTAGGTTAATCAATGAATGTGTCCGACTTATGGCACAGTGGCAACCTGCTCAGCAAGCATACAGGAGGTTCGAGATCTAAATCAGCTGGCAGCGTTGTTGTAGTCACTGCTTTCAAAACAAAGAGACACGATTGCGATTGGCACAATATGTGCAAAAAAGCGTCTCGCATTGATAGTCAGGTTAGTGGGAATTTTCTGGATTTTCTCCCATAAGATACTCATATGCAGGATGTTGTCAACCAAAAAAAACCTCTTGTAAGGTATTGCCGCATTCGCCGCCTGGGTTGTTTGTGAACTGCGTAAGTGGTACATGAGACTCATTGATATTCTTCAAAAAGAAAAAAAGAAAGAAAGCAATGTACTTAAGGATTAAAAAATTTTTTATACAAATATTAATTTAGTATAAGTTTCGTTAGGAATATAGAAAGAAATATATTAATAAAGGATAGAATTTTAAATATTGCTCAAATTTATAAAAATTGCTCAATTTTATTTATGAAAAGAAATTTGAGTGAAAATGGAATAGTTGAGGGTTGTAAAAAAAAAATGTGTAATGCAATATTTAATTGTTATAAATGAAGTTATTATAAGGGGAAATAATCAAAAGCTACCTTATGTGAGGGGAAAAAAAGACATCAATTGCTAAAAATTTAGAAATAAATTATGTCTAAAAAATTAGCTTTCTCTTGTAAATAGAAAAAAAAAAATTTTTAAATAGCACAAAAATGTGAAAACATTTTAAGTTAAAAGAAAATGACATACATAAACACAAAACTAAATAAGTAAGGTTAAAATATTTAAGAAAGATTGAACAATAATTCAAATGAAATGTTTATGAATCTATTTAAAATATTGCTGTAAATATTACATTAATATCAAATTACAGTAATATTTTAAGTTATATTACACTAATTGAGACATGTTACAATATTAGAAATGTTTTTGAATTAGCAATGGCGATTATGAAGGAATAATACAAAATGCACGTGAAATGAAAAATGCAAGTGAAAAATACCAAATTAATGCACAATGAAATGCATATTGTTCTAGGCATAAAAAGAAATTATCTTTTAAAAAGTATTGTTTTTAAAAAAAAAAAAATATGGGAGGGAAAATACTCTACATTTTGATGAAAAAATAAAAATTATTTAGATTTAGAAATAGGAACTTCCATATTAAAAAAAAAAACATTAAAATATTAATGGTATTTATCTAGCTCATTAAATTCATTAATATTTTTAAGCTATTTATTAATGCTATTAAACTAGCTATTTATTAATTATTATAATTTTTAAGCTATTATTTATATACTTTAAGCTATTTCGATAATGAAAATTGGGAGATAAAAAAAAGTTAAAAAATCATGTAAAACATAATTTTAATCAATAAACATGTCAAATTTTATTCTATAAATTGTATTGTAGACTGAACTGTAGAGTATTTTAAACTCTAAATTTGTGTTAAAGAAACCAAGAAAAGAAAAATACATGACTGAGATAAGTAAAGATTAAAATGCATTTTGTGGTTAGTAATGACACTATAAATCATTCCATTTAAAATTAATGTATTACATTATATATAAAGGTGGAATTATTAAAAAAATATATTTCTTAAGAAATGAAATGTTCTATACTTATTAAAAGCAACGTTGTTAAATAAAAGTGCGTTTTTTACACATGGGTTTAAATAAACTATAAATAATTATTTTACTAAGAATTTATTTTCAAGATCTATTAAATTGGATGTAGTTGACTTGTCATATGCAAAATATTTTTCTAATAATTTCACATTATTTAATTTGAGATTTGTGATATTTTAATATATAAAACAAATATAATAAGTTCTTGATAGTGAAAAAAAAAACAAAAAATAAAACACTTATATACTAAAAAAAAAGAAAAAAAAATTATTAAAGTTTATCAAATAGAGCATTTGTTGTTTTGAACAAAATTATTAACGTGCATTTTGCAATGTTTAATATTATAAAAAAAAAAATTAGTGATTTCTTTAAACATTTTTATCCATCATGAATGCAAGTTAAGTAAATAATAAATATTACAAAAATTAATAATGCTAAATAAATAATGTTTTTTTCTAAGCCTTACAACAGAATGAAAAAAAATTAAGAACTTTTTGACTGTGTTCTGGTATTTGTAATTGAAATTACTAAACATGTTTTTTTTCTCAGCTCCTTAAATTAAAAATATTTATTTGCTCTTTTCAATCATTTCAATAATAAAATAATAATGTTAAAAAGGATTTTTGGAATTGGAAAAATGATAATGTGAATACGATGTTTTCATGCAAGACTTCTGGCTTGTTTAATGCAAAATTTCTCTAGAGATTAAAAAAAAAAATCTGTTTCTATAAATTATGAATGTTTCCCAGACAAAAACTATGTACAACAAGTTATATAAAAAATTTTTTTAGAAGTCAATGCCTCATTTTTAAGTTGAAATTTTCTCTTACATCTTGCGCCATCTATTGGTAGATACCTGCAACTTAAATCTAAAGAAAAGTAAAATTAATTAATTAAATTTAATGAATGAATTAATATTAGAAAAAAACTGTATTAACATCCAGTGCCATCCACTACAAGTTCAAAAAAATGTATTTGAACTTGAGTGGAGAAATAAGAGTAGATACATGCAACTTAAATCTAAAGAAAACTAGAAATTAATTAATTAAATTTAATGAATGAATTAATATTTAAAAAACTGTATTAACATCCAGTAATCCATTACAAGTTCAAAAAAATGTATTTGAACTTGAATGAATAAGAGTAAGATACATGCAACTTAAATCTAAATTAACATAAAAAAACTAGAAATTAATTAATTAAATTTAATGAATGAATTAATATTTGAAAAAAACTGTATTAACATCCAGTGCCCTCCACTACAAGTTCAAATAATGTATTTGAACTTGACTGGATGAATAAAGAGACATGTAACTTAAATCTAAAGAAAACTAGAAATTAATTAATTAAATTTAATTAATGAATTAATATTTTAAAAAACTGTATTTATATCCAGTGCCATCCACTACAAGTTAAAAAAAATGTATTTGAACTTGAGTGGATGAATAAGAGTAGATACATGCAACTTAAATCTAAAGAAAACTAGAAATTAATTAATTAAATTTAATGAATGAATTAATATTCGAAAAAATTTAAATCCAGTGCCCTCCATGAAGTTCAAATAATATTTGACCTTGACTTGAATAAAAAGACATGTAATTAAACTAAAGAAAACAAGAAATTAATTAATTAAATTTAATGAATGAATTAATATTTTTAAAAAACTGTATTAACATCCACTACAAGTTCAAAAAAATGTATTTGAACTTGAGAGGATGAATAAGATTAGAGATATGTAACTTAAATCAAAAGAAAACTAGAAATTAATTAATTAAATTTAATGAATGAATTAATATTTTAAAAAAACTGAGTATCCCTACAAGTTCATGCAAGTGGATTAAATCTAAAGAAAACTAGAAATTAATTAATTAAATTTAATGAATGAATTAATATTTGAAAAAACTGTATTAACATCCAGTGCCCTCCACTACAAGTTCAAATAATGTATGAACTTGACTGGATGAATAAAGAGTACTTTTATTAACGATTGAATATTTGATATATGTATATGATTAATATAACTCTCACGATGTCGTTCCTCCAAAAAAAAAAAAAAAAAAAAAAAAAAAAAAAAAATCAGAACTGTGAATAAAAGTTTTTCTTCGACAGAAATTCCGTGAACTCTACCACGAAGTCACAGGGAAATACTCTCAAAAAGGACATACTAAGCCGCAGGATGAGTTATATTCATTTTTTTAATTCTTTTTTTTATAATCTTACTCGTTCGAAATCTTTGTGTATGTTTTTACTGCTTATTAAAATTGAGTGAAAGGGCAGAATGAAGTACATATACCGACGTGGAAACAAACACTCACTGAATTTTTGTCTACTAATTGAAGGGTTAGAAAAAAAAAAAAAAAAAAAACTAAACACAAACTCGATGGTAAAAATATCTGAAAATCCAAAATTTCTGAAAATACTTTTATTAAACAAATTAACAGGAACATCAAAATTTTCATCATACAGTTGCAGTTATCGCATACATATAAATGAACACAACGGAATTTTAGAGAAAAACGAAATGTGACTAACACAGAATATTGACAAATATTTTTAAATAAAACATTTATACAAAAGCATTTTATGCAGCTATTAAACTCATTTTTTTTTTTTTTTAAAAATCATCCATTTAAAAATTATTATTTCACAAAAATTCTACACAGTAAAAATCTTTTTAAAAAAAAAAAATCAGACAATATATCATTAAATTTATTAGTTTTTTAGAATTTCGTACGATATCTTTTAATATTCAGAATAGTTTTTAGGCAATGAATTCTCTACCAATTTTTTTCTATTTCTGGAACGTCTACCTGAATTTCTGGTACATGTAATTTTTTGTTTGAGTGAATTATTTGAGGATATTTTCAGTTGAAAATAAGAAAGAAAATTCTTCATTCAAGTCTGTAGAATTGACAGGTTTTTCATAATATTTTTAGAATAAACCTCTGCTCATGCCGAAGAAGGCTGACATTTTTGCTAAAAATTCATATATATATATATATATATATATATATATATATATATATATATACACCAGACTCGAATAAAGGCAATAGAAATAAAAAATATGACTATTAATTCTATTGTTATATAGACTAAAAAACAACCTAAAGAAAACACTTGCTTTTTTACTGGACGGTGTTTATTTTCTGTGTATTTTTAAACTTTCTTAATATTTACAAACAAAAATTGTTTTGTCATGAAAATTCACAGTAGTGACTTAAATTGATTCGATTTCTAGAATTGACTAGAATTTGAAATTGACACATTGTTTATGAAGATAGTAAATTTGATTGATAGATTTTGTACCCCTGTATGCTGAAAGGAGCTAAATATCAGTAATATTATATTTGACATGAAAATAATTAGAAGTTTATTTTTCTAATTTTTTATTAAATATAATATCATGTAATATTTTTTAAAAAATTCCTACTAAATTGCTTAATAGTTTTATTTGTTTTCTAGTAATTGTATTTCCGTTTGTGTTTTTGTAATTAAAAAATACCTGCAGCATATTGGTCAGAAAACTTTCCGAAACAGTGAAATAATAAAATAAAATTTAAAAACAACCCTATTGTGATATTGAGTTTTGGCATTTTAACGAATGAATCTGATGAATAGATTGAATTTAGAAATCGAATCGGATAATTTATAATAAAGTTGTATACGATTTGTCCGTATCACACCATATTGTTAAGTCGCAAGTATTTATCTTCATTTATCTGTTTATTATTTAAACAGAAAGCAAATTAGGTTGAGGCACTATTAGAAAATGAATGGATCTTTAAGTAATTTCAATACAAAGATCTCGCAATTGCGGATAACAAACTCAATTAAAAGATAATCAATATTTAACAGATTAACAGGTAATGTATCCCAGATTTTACGTTGAGAATATTTAAATCACTCAGAGGTGATCAGAATTTGGGACTTAATTCCCTTTCTTCCAGGAGCCTCGAAAGACGGAGAAAGGAGAAAATCATTCTTTGCCGATGATGTTTTCGTATGAACTGCATGGAAGGAGGCGGAATAGGCTGTTTGTGTAGTGAAAAGCAGTTGCACAAATTTTTTGAAAAGGTCCCCCCCAATGAATAGGGATCAGGAGAACACTGAGGATAATACTGTCAAGGCAGGGAGTCCATCACAGCAGATCGGATAATTTAACTGACAATTTAAATGAGAGAGAGAAAGGTTCCCATTTAAGCCAGAAACCCGCATGCAGGGATTTGTGACGCTATTCCGCCTTCTTCCACGATCCAGAGATAATTCCAGGATTGCAGGAGGCTGTTGCTATCAGTTTCAGACTCATTTTACCCATCACAGAGAATATAAAAAAAAAGTTTTTCATAAGAAATATATTTTAGACACCCAAGCTACTTCTTTAATTACCAAAAAATTATTGTAGTTTGCTGAATAACTTACCTCTGAATTAATCAAGAGAACAAAAAAATATGTTATCGAAAAAGTGTAAAAAAAAGGAAACGCATTTTTTTATTATTAATATATTAATTCACAGCGGTGACAATACGAAATTTAAAATACGGAATTCTCTCATTTAAACATGATGCAATTTAATTTAAAGTAAAATATTTGATTTTATATTTATAATTTATTTGTAAGAATCTTACATTTTTTTAAAAATGATATTTATATGATAAATGATATTTAATGAGTATAATTTTTATTATAAAATTTTATTAGTGTAAATGAAGGCTCGTTTCTTAACATATCAATAGCGCCTATTGTAAATACAATATATATTTCAACCAGGATTTATATCTACATAAATAAAATATGACTATTCGAATATTTTCATAAGATTCGTATTAGGAGTTCCTAAATATTTCTGATATATGACAGTTATTCATAGCTAAATATGCCTTTATTTCATGCATTTATGCAAATTCCGATCTAAAAGAATTTATGCTTCATTTTTTACAAGAATTGATATATATAAATTATCAATAAAAATATTTAAGATGTGTTTAATCACCAATAGATATTATATTGACATTGAACAAATTATTATTTTTAAATATTAAAATCGTAAAATGTATTATTCATATACTATTTTACGCTTTATATTTGTTCAATCCTCATCAGCCAGTTTGTATTAGGAATGTCGCAAATAATTATTTTAAATATAATTTGCATCCGAAAAATAATTCTTTGATCTAAAATGCTTTTAAAATTGTGAAAAAAATGAAAAAATAATGGAGATGATGAAAATCTCGTACTGACAGAGATTTACTACTTTTTATATTGCCAATTTTAAAATTTTAATTTTTTATGTATTTATTTTGAGATAGTGCTATATTTAAAAATGTATATTAAATAAACTTTCAATATTAAATTAGTCTTAAAAAAGTTTTCTATATTAAATAAACTTTCTACATTGTATTGAAATGAGATTTTGAGAAATCCTTTAAATTCCTTGAGTTGAAAATTCTTTTAAATTTTTTTATCATTCAAATTGAAAAAAAAAACCTAATATTCACACATATACTGGTAAAATTTCTTTTAAATATAATCTACAGAACTTGAGATGTTTATAGACAAAAAATTAAAAAGCATGCATACAGTAGTTTTATAAAAAAGTACATAGAATTTTGAAAATCACTGTTTAGTGAAAATTGCATTTACAAACCAAATTACATCATTAACATAGCTTCAAATGATATATTTTTCTTATTTTTGGATACAAATATCCTATTTCCTACTTTTTATTATTTTTGTTATTATTTTCACATTTATTTGCACGAAATTATTGTATTTTGTGCTTAAAAAGAGCTTTAGCTTTTTGTCAAGGTGATTACCATCGAAGGTGGTCAGATGTCATGACTGTAAGCCAGAACATTTTTCTTAAACATTTGGGCTTTGAATTAACTTAAAACTTAAATTGGTAGCTTTTCATAAACCTAAATAGAAGACAAATAATATATATAAAAAAATTTAAATAGAGTGGATTTATTTCCATTGGAGCTGTTTTTGATACGTGGAACCGCTTATTATTAATACTCTTATTTGTATTATATATGTTCCTATACAGATATGGGTAACAGAAATTATCAAAAATTGGCCACATGAGATTCATAAGTTGTATAAAAGTATTTTTCGAAGTTTATAAATTTTTTCACTACATATTTTTTACCTTCACGACATATTTTTTAATAAAAAAATGAACGAAATAGCGGATGTGATCCGCAAAATATTTAGTTACTTCCATTCTTTAAATTTAATTTTACCGCACTTTTACTTGCAATTTTTTCAGAAGTAATGCAGCATTAAAAAGATATTGTAATGGATAATTTAAAATCACATTCAGCACTTTTTCTTTACACTGTAGGTTACCGAACCCCCTTGTTATCCGTTTCATCTTATATCAATAAGAATGGAGACAGTTCATCACCTAACTGAAGTAGCTCTTTTTTACGTAAACAAATAAGCATGTTTATTGCTGGATCTTGTAAATCGTTTGCATCTTTAATAGTGTGCATTAAAGCTGTTTCATATCCATCTGAATTAGATTCATCACAGTAAAAAGTTATCCTTGTTGGTGTGACCAAACGGGCATCTAATCAGGACAATTCATATGAAAATTGTGGGAATGCAATTGAAAATGCTTTAATTATCCCTCCTACCCAAACATGATATTTTTTCTTCTGGTTGCTCTCTAATTGTAACAAGAAAAACTGATGCGATATTTGATGACTGTCATTCCCCTGTCACACGTGTGTTCCCTCAATCGAACAAAAAAGCACATTTAATGGAATTTTCAGTCCATTACTAACAGAGCTTTTCTTTTCGACTGAAATAATGAGCGAAAATAACTAAACTATTACTCCGTAATAAAAAAAATGTAATTATTTAACTGTAAAAATATTGCTTGGTTTATTTTTAAATAACCAATACAAATTTGAACATGTTCCCTTTAAAAAAAATATATATTTTTTAAAAAGGGATTCATGCATACTGATCGTAGAACAGTTTGGTTGACAGCTCATTCTTCAAACAGAAATAATATATATATATATTTATATACATATGTATATATACAAACAAACAAACACAGATATATATATACATATATAATATATATATACACATATGTATACATACAAACAAACACAGTATTCTTATATCTCGATAAGCGTACCTATATTAGAAGTCTATGTGTCTCGGTGAGTAATGGCAACGGCGAGAAAAACCTTTAATAGTGTACGAAGAAAAACTTTATTTGAAAAACTTTAAAAGAAAAACCTTTAATTGTGTACGAAAAAGGTGAGATACATATAGAACCACACAATAGTTATAGAAAATCACCCTTATTCAAAACTGTATTGAAAATGCTAATGCTTGCTCCAGTGTTGTGCCCTGAGTAACGTTGGAATTGCTTTATGTCTGCTATTCAAGTGGTGAATGGCCCCAAGTTCAAAATGCTCAGCAACATAAACACCATTGTAATGCATTTTATTTTTTAAACTTAGTAAACACTATTGTTATATGTAATAATAATAATATTTCCGTAATAACAATTCTCAAAAAAAATGCACAAAGAAACTTGTGAAACGTGTTACTTGAGAAAAAAGGTGTTCAAAGTTCATCGTATTCTTACATGCGTATCAATTTGCGAGAAGTCTGGCTTTGAGAATTAAACATTAAGGATAATAAAGAAACACAGTTAAAATTTCTTTAATTAGTAATCAACTTTCCTTCTTATAATAGTTTGATTTCATTAATGTGATATTATACAATATAAAAAAAAAAAAATTATGTTCCCACGTTCAGCAACTTATTCAGCAAAGAAGGGCATGACTTGAAGCGAGCCATGTTAAAGCAATTACTATTTAAATGGATGAATATTTTTCATATTTTTGGAATGTTTCCCAATGGAAAAAACACAAATTAACCCTACTTACAATCCTAGTAATCACTAGGTTTTTTACAAACAAAGTACTTATATTCTAATTAAAATTAAGTAGAAATTTTTGATTTTGTTTGCGAATGATGCTGTAGGAAAATGATTGGCGTGCTGCAGTCAAATATTACTCCAAACTGTATTTCTCAACATTTTAAGCCGTTTCTCTGAAAGGTTTTCTTTTATTTTGATTACTAATTAAAGGTGGGAGAAACATTTTTGGTTAGTACAAAGGTGACGCAGAACTCCCGTTCTTTTGTAGGCAAAGGGGTAGCGCATATCTTATTTAAGCCCGAACTATTAAATGCAAATGGCTGATTCATGAAAATAAATCTTCTTTCCGTATTTCAAATATAAACAGATGACTTACATTAGTGCAGTCTGATCCTTTTGGACCTAAATTAGGAATCCCAATTCATGGAATGATAACTAGGAGGGGGTATTTCGAATTTTATTGACAGAAAACAGTGTTTAGATTTCTGCCATATACACTGAATTAAATTAAAACTAAAGTGTATATATTTAAATGTGAATATATTCGCCTTTTCTTCATTATCATCATTAATTTTTAATTTAATTTTTTTATTGTGAACAATCACTATTTAAAAACAAATCGCAATTATGATTTTTATGATAAAAATATAATAAAACAAAATAAATAAAAATAAAGAGATAATGTTTACTTTAAATAGGAAATGCATTTCTATAAAATACGATTTTTAAATCACTCTTATAGTGAAAATTATAAAATAATAATAAGAAATTATTTATTAGCTGCAAATTGCATTCAATAATGGCCGATGTTATTTCAAGTAGCTTTATAGACTTTAGCAGTTGCAGAGTTCAAGAAACATAACACCATTATCATTTAGTAGAATAGTATGGGTAGAATGGTATAGGCCAGGGGGTCGGCAACCTTTTATGTCGGAAGAGTCAAAAATTACAATTTACAAAATGTCAAAGTTTTTAAAGAGCCACAAAATTCTTTTCTTGCCAATAATAAATAGTACTCGCATAAATAAAGTTTATTAAAAAACTAATCTATTTATTCATAAGGAAAAATATCTATTTATTCTATTTATTCATAATATAAAAATATCTATTTATTCATCATGGGATAAGTAGTGTCGGCCCTCCTTTCGCCCGGCAAGAAATTAGCATGGATAATGGAATAGGAATATTGAGCCATGCTGTCTCGATAGACGTCCATGATTGTGAAAGCGTTGATGGTGCAGGATTTTGGGCACGAACAGACCTCTCGATGATGTCCCATAAATGCTCGATGGGATTCATGTCGGGCGATCTAGGTGGCCAGATCATTCGTTGGAATTGTCCAGAATGTTCTTCAAACAAATCGCGAACAGTTGTGGCCCGGTGACATGGCGCATTGTCATCCATAAAAATCCCGTCGTTGTTTGGGTACATGAAGCCCATGAATGGCTGCAAGTGATCTCCAAGTAGCTGAACATAAGCATTACCAGTTAATGTTCGGTCCAGTCGCACCAGAGGACCAAGTCCATGCCATGAAAAACAGCCCACACCATTACGGAACCACCACCAGCTTGAACAGTGCTTTGCTGACAGTTTGGGTCCATGGCTTCGTGGGGTCTGCGCCACACTCGAACCCTACCATCAGCTCTTACCAACTGAAATCGTGACTCATCGGACCAGGCCACGGTTTTCCATTCATCTAGGGACCAAATATGCTCACGTGCCCACGAGAGTCGCTGCAAGCGATGTCGTTCTGTCTGTAAAGGCACTCGAGTCGGTCTTCTGCTGGAATAGCCCAAGAAAGCCAAATTTCTCCGCACAGTTCTAACAGACAAGTCCCTTGTACGTCCCACATTGATTTCTGCAGTTATTTGACGCAGTGTTGCTTATCTGTTGTGGAATTTACGACTTTTTGCAGACGTCGCCGGTCTCGGTCGTTAAGTGCAGGCGGTCGACCACTGCGCTGTCCCATGGTGGGATGTTATGCCTGAAATTTCATACTCTCGGCACACTCTTGACACAGTGGATCTGGGGAATGTTGAATTCCCTAACGATTTCCGAAATGGCATGACCCATGCGTCTAGCCCAACTAACATTCCGCGTTCAAAGTCTGTTAATTCCCGTCGTGCGGTCATCATCACGTCAAAACCTCTACACATGAATAACTTGAACAGAAATGAAAGCTATGCGAAAGCACTGCGCATTTATACCTGTTCTACGCGATGCTACTGCCATCTGAAAATTTGCATATTTGCTATCCCATGACTTTTGTCACTTCAGTGTATATGGCATTATTAGATCATTACTTATTATTTAAGTAAAATTTAAAACAATTAAGCATTTACTTACAACACTAACTTGTACTTCAATAACAAACAATTGAGCAAACAAATTCAATGGGAGCTATTGCTTCGCCTGGTTATTCAAGTAGAAAATTTAAACTTTACTAAACAATATAACTTGTACTTAAAATAAAAAAAATAAGAACATAAATTTGAGCAAACGAATTCAATGGGAGCGTTGGCTTTGCATGGTTTTTAGAAAGTTTGGATAAATTTGGCTCATAACTTATTGTTTTATGTTTCAAACACGACTCTAAATTTTAATTTGTTTAGTTGGCCTCTTACTTCACTCTTTAATTATATTCATGCAAGAGAATGCTTGCTCGCACGAATATGTCGATCCTAAGATAGTCAGCACTCCAAAATGCCAACTTCTTCATCTCACTGTAGCAATCTGAAGACTATTCCATGCGTTGAATATCAGTGCCTCAACTGCGCCATTTCTTTTAAAGCTGTCCACTTTTGTTGCGTTACGTACATACATTTCTTGGACCTCCAACTCTTCCAACTCGCTTTTCAACTCAGCTTTTCAACCTGCTCCACAGGCTGGGTTTCCTTTTTTTCTTGCAGTTTTAGATTCAGCTCATTTAATTTCGCTGTGATAACCACCATAAAGTAAAAAATTTTTGCAACCATTTGTCGTTTTCTAATTCAGGGTGATTAATGCCTTTTTTCATTTAGGAACGTATTTATTTATTCAAGCACAAAGTAAAACGTTTCAACACCTTACCTTTGGAAAGCCATCGCACTTTATTGCGAAGAAGGAGGTCGGAATACTGAGTCTCCATTTCGTTTAAGAATTCTTTAAACTGACGATGGTAGAGTGCGTTTGACGAGATCCTGTTAACAATCTTGATTACCAAATTCATGACCTCAACTATTTCGGCCAGAAATGTTTGGGCACAAAGCGCTTCTTGGTGTGTTATACAGTAAAACGTAAGAATTTCGTGGTTTATTTTGCTC
>BPLR01018578.1:0-98515 GCA_021605095.1 Caerostris extrusa
GGTTACGTATTGCTGAACAGTGAATAGATTTTCAAATCATAAGATTTAGAACTTAAATTCAGATATGAAATAATTTCATTGAAGGATTTTTTTATATTATTTTAATTATTATTAATTAGTTATTCAAATCCTTGTGCTTAATGTTTGCTGCAAAGGGATTTCATGCTAGGTTCCAATTTAGTTCAGTCACAAGCTTCCTTGTTGTTTTATATCCAATCTATTTCTTTTTTTTCTTTAGCAGCAAATCATTTATGGCACAATCCACATTTAGCTAAATATGAAGATGGAAATAATAACAATAGTTTGCTTGCACATTTGGTTGAATTTAGATATTCGATTTTTGTTTCCGCAGCTTTAACTCGCTTATCGTGTTGCATTTCTACAATTACTTCTTGATACTATATATTTGAGCTTACCAAACAAATTCACTAAAATTGACTGCATCATCCAAGTTTAAACTCAGTTTGTTTCAAATAAAAAAAAATCTTTCTTTGAAATCAGCTGATAAAATTTTCAGATAATTGATAATAACAAGTAACATAACAGTCACTTCACATTATTGAGTCAATATAGTTTTTCAAAAATTTTTGTTAAAATTTGTTTTGACTTAATTCAATAAAGGTAATGAAACCTGATATCTTTTCTTTTGCATCAAAAAGAGTTTGTTATTTGAAGTTGGCTATTTAATATATTTTAGTTTTTCAAAAGACATAGGTTAGATATTTCACAAATGCTTTATCATTAACTGTTAAAAAAAACTTCTCAGGTTTGTCTTTAATATCACTAACTGTATCAAATAGTTCCATAAATCTTTTCAAGCAGTTCTCTTTAGAGAGCCTTCTTCCTTTTTAATATAAAATAAAAGTTTCACATGGTTTTCATAAAAACAGCTTAAAAGAAATGCTAACTTTTAGCATTAGCTTTCAATAGCAATGCTAACTTTATAACTGAATTTAATATTTTATTTCATCATTATCAGCCCCATGGTAGATTAAGGCCGTCTCTGTCTATTGGCAGATTTCAACACAGGAGATGCTTTCTTTCTAGGGGGGTAGGGTTTTCAGCCCTATGTCAACAATCTACAATCATATTAAACTGGAAGCTATGGTTTAAGGTGATTCCAAACACTACAAACAACCAGGGCACCTCTCGGACCCGACATCTGTAGCGGCAGAGTGCTAATCACTTTTCGGCCATCAGGCCCCAATATTTTATTTAAAAACAGGCAAAATATTTTTAACTCACATTTTCCTATGTATACCACAAGAAGCATTCCTGAATTCTCATAAAAAAATCTGAAAGCTTTTATTGAACTTGATTGTACAATAATTGTATATTAATTATATTATTAATATTAATCAATATCAACAATAAAGCAAATATATATTGACTATTGTTTCGATATTATGGAAAGTGTTACAAAGGAAATTCATATTGAGGTATAAAATAAATTTTATTGTTTTATGAAGTTAAAAAATAAAACTTTGTTTCAGCCTTTAGTGCTCATTGAATTTTAAAAACATGCAACTTTTTTTATAATTTTGTATGAATTTAACAAATTTTCTTACAAATTATTTGTTGTAATTAATATAAATTTATTGATATTTTAAATTTTAATTATTTCTTTAGGATGAAAACTACAAAGTAGAAAATTTGCTTTCTGGTCCAGGTTCTAAGCCCTGGCTTTGTGATTCTTATGACAAATCAGGTCGTCTTGAAGCTGTTTTCCAATTAGAGAAAGCTAGTTATATTGACTTCATTGATATTGGTAAGCATGATAAAAATTGTCTCATTACTGCTGGTATAAAAGTAATTTAGTTAGACATGAAACTACTACTACTACATCACAACATCACTGTGCCTAGAGTTGAGTGGCCCATTTACAGTTTGAGTGAGAAGAAGTTGGATGGGCTCTGTGATGCTCTACGGTCATATGGCTTAAAGTGGATTCCGAATCACTACAAACATCCATGGCACTGCCGGGATTCAAACCTGAAACCTGTGGTACAAAGCACTAGATCGCTATCCACTCAGCCATCTGGCCCCTAGTTTGACATAAACTCCCTTAAGTTTGTTTTTCCTCATAAATTAAACAAATTTCTTCAAGCATAAGAAAAATTTTCATTATCTCCCTGCATAGTTGCCAATTTGTAAATATAATTGTGCTGAAAGGAAATAATATTCAACATGCATGAGGAAATAAGAACTTAGTGTAGAAATCATGACAAAACGAAAACCTGAAAATATTTTAATTGCAAAAATACTTGTAGATAAATAAAATAGCTGCTTTGAGCAAAAGAAAACTAAAGGGGGACAGGGTAAAGTTTTCAAAAACAGACATGCTGGCAGGTATAATTATTCATTCAGATTTTAAAGAACTTTTTTTGAATTACTATTTTAAATTCCTTTAAGTATAACAAATTATATCATGTATTAATTTTTTATAATTATTATTCTCTAGCAATTTAGTGTTCAGATTTAATTGTTTAACTAATAATTTCACTTTAAAGAAAATTTATTATAGATTGGTATTAATTTCTGTACTCAGAAAAAATACTTTCTTCTGAGTGCAAAAATGTGTATGTGTATATGTGGATCAAAGAATTATTTGGCCCACATACATATTTTTACCTAGTACCCTACCAATAGCCAAATATTTAATTTTCTCATTAATTTAGTATTGTAAGAATTAAAGTTATGTAGTTTCATATATATATATAAAACCTTTTCCAATAATATATTTGTTTGTGTTTATCTACTGAAATAGAAAAATTAAACAATAAACCTGAAAATAAGATGAAACATAAATGTTATTTATTAATAATTGATAATGTTTTACTGCTATGTTTATTACTTAATTCTTAGAAATCCTGAGTAAACCAAATATTTAAATATAGGATGTGAAAATGTTTTTCTGGTTTTCTTGACAACACAGTAGTGACTGTGGGAAATTTTTCTTAATGAAATATTAAATCTTGAGAGTAAATATTATACACCTATTTGTAGGAAATTACAGTAAAAAATGATTTTACATTTAGTTTATTCAAGCTAAAATTTCATAATTATTGTAGCATCAAATGCATAATCTCCCCAAATCATTTAATTGATGTGAAAAAATTCTATTCTGAAAACATTCTTTCCATTAACTATTAAATTTAACATTATAAGCATAATAACATAATTTTTGCAAAATAATGTATTCACTGATACAAAAATTTACGTAATCCGAAATTCTGAATATAAAAAATACACCAATTCACTATAACATCAAATTTTTGTTATAATGCTGATCAAATTGAAGATTCACAGTCAATAAATATAAAATAAAATTTAATTACTATAATATATTTTATTAAATAATTGTATTCCAAGTTTTATTGTTTATTTTTAGGTAATCATGGCAGCAGTACCATTGAAATACAAGTTGGGAGATCCTCCTTTGCTGGTCCTTCTGGCTTTGTTTCCTATTTGCCTGCTGTTACTTTATTATCACTTACTGATCTCAAAGTAGGAGTAGACCATAATGCAGTATACATGTTTGATAAAAGTAAGAAAATATGTACATTTCATATATAAAATGCAGTAACCGAAAAGTGGAGCATTGCTCTGTCCTGGATTATAGAATTAGATGTACATATGAATGTTCTTTTGTTGCTTGTAATGCCTTTAGCCGTTATGTAACGAATCCTACCAAATTGATGTTCATAAAATGTATTGGAAAATATCAGATAATGTTTTTAAACAAAAGGGGAAAGAGGCTTATTAAAAAAATGTGAAAATACTTTTTTTTTAATAGGATATGAAAAAAGCTTTTTGACTCGTATTATTCTTATTAGTAATCCGTTTGATTTCGTATTTCCAACTGTAGTTTTGCAACTATAAAACCTTAAGCAAAATAGATAAAATGCTTTAAAATCAATTAGTTTAGTTGTGAATTTTGGAATGTTATGAATATTTGTTGGATTTTCAAGTATTTTTCATCTTAATTTTATACTACTGTTAGGACCTGCTGCATAAATTCAGGAGAAAATTTTTAAATCAAGAATAAGTTATTTGTTTTGAGTGACTATTATTTATTTTTAAGTTTTTCAATAATTTATTAGGCATGTACATAAACGATTCTTAAACTACTCATTTAACTGTAAATTTCATTATGTAAAAATAATAAAAATATTAGATGTTTTATATTATATTTTAAAAATCTGTATTTTGTAAAAATTTACTACATATATACCTAAAGGTTTTGTTATGGATGTTAGTTAATATTCCATTTTATTAAAAAAACTGCATAATGCTGAAGATTTTTTTATGAAAAAAATTATTATAGCATTAAAAGTTATTTGGATTAACTAGTATTTTAAATATCTTTTATTTAAGTTATATAAAATTTTTATATTTTGAAAAATTCTTAGAATTAAAAACTATATCAATTCTTCAATTTTTTAAAAGTATTTTCAATCAAGAAAATATTTTAAAGTGTTTAAAGTATTGCGAATCAAAACTTATATTAATCTAAATTAAAGACAAATGTTTTATTAGCATGAAGTTTTATATTTTAAGCATTTTAGATTTAAATTGGAATATTTATTATAATTTGCTTTTATTTTAGAAAACATGAATGAGGCTGCATGTTCAAAAAAATGGGACCAAATCAAAATAATCTGCTGTCAGCCTTACAAGAAACAAAGCCAGTTTGGTTTATCATTTTTTTCTTTACGCACCAATGAAACCTCATCTCAGCTCTATATTAATGACCAGCTGACATTCAATAATAGGAATGAAAGGTAAAATTGAAGAAAATATTTTTTTTACATGGGGGGTTTTGCTGATTTTCTGGATGACCTATTTCTCATTCTGTTTTTGTGTATGTATGCATGTGTGCATATATATGTATGCCCTTGTGTATGTATGTTTGTGTGTGCATATATGTATGTGTGTGCATATGTATGTCCTTGTGTATGTGTGTGCGTGCATATGTATGTCCTTGTGTATGTGTGTGCGTGCATATGTATGTCCTTGTGTATGTGTGTGCGTGCATATGTATGTTCTTGTGTATGTGTGTGCATGTATAATTATATCCTTGTGTATATGTGTGTGTGCTGGGGATGTGAGTGCATATGTATGTTTGTGTGTGCATATATATGTCCTTGTGTGTGTGGATGCATGTATATATATATATATATACTTTTTTTTTTTTAATCTGCTTATGTGGTTTTTAATATTTACCCTTCAATGCTTTTTGTGTTCAATGATTTTCAATTCTGCTACTGGTGTATATATGCATAAATTCATAACTTTCTTGATAATGAATAAATTCGTTTTAATTTTATAATTTTTTTCTTCTGTTCACTTTGATAAATTTATTTTATTTTATAATTTATATACAGCAAATGCTATTTTCTTTATATGAATGGATTTTGTACCTGAAAAGTTCATTTTCAGTAGTTTTTGTCATGTAAAAAAAAATTTAAAAATCAATTGATATAAATTATATGATTTAAAAAGGGCTCTTTAAAAATTACTCTTTACTTTAGCATTCCCAATTTCAATTAAAACCAATTAAATGATTAAGGTATTTGATAAATAAGTATTTCAAATGAAAATATCTAAGGAGTGTGTAATGTGAAACATTAGCTACTCTTTTTTAAATGTTATTTTTTTCTCCTAAAAGGAAATTAAGGTAATTATTAATGGAGTGCTTATTTTCTGCTTTTTGAATATATTTATTAAAATAAGATTCAGTGTTATTAAAACATACTTTGATGTTTTAGGCCTTTTTTCTAAAGTTCCTCCTGGAAATGAATCCAGATCTGATTTTACATTTACTAGAGGGAAACAACTTCTCAAAGCATCACAATCACGCATTTCCAATGAAACTTCCATTAAACCTTTCGGGTTTAACAATAATAAATCCATTTTGCAAAGTAAAGTAAGTAATCAATGTCATAATGAAGATTTTAATGAATAGGATGTGTTAAAGGAGTGATTTGGGACATGAAGGGAAATTAAAGATACACTAAAAGTGGATTGCTAGTTTTTTATCTTTTAGCTTATATTTTTCTGTATATTTTCATTTTTTTTTTTTTTTTATGGGAAATACAATTATAAAATTGTTTTATAGTATTCTGGTTTAACTAGTTATTTCTAATTGAATTTTAAGTTATTGAATCACTGATCTATAGTTTATGCAAATGTTATGTTGATTTAAGCAACTATGGTTGTTATTTTATTATGTCAAATGACCTTTTTTTTTTTTTTTTTTTTTTTAAATCTTTTTAAGAAAATTATGAATCAATTAATACAAATTCTGCTTCATATGTTTTAAAATGTAGAGAAAGACAGGGACAGTTGTGTTGTTTTATTTTTCTACCATAAGTAATAAAGTCTATTAATCCTAGTTTTGAGGATACTTACAAATATTAAAAAATATTTCAAATTTCTTCTGAGATTCAACTTTTAAAATTTTTTAATTAAAAAAATATTTTACTGGACTTCAAAAAACATCTCTTTATTCTCAATGCTCAGGATAGTTATATAAAATTAGAATTTGTTCCTTTTTCAAAAATTTCAAATTAATAATAATTGGATGAATGCAATATTTTGTTTCGATTCATACAGTAATGTTATTTAATGCAAAAAGTAATATGTCCTAAATTTAACTCAACAAAATCAAAAAAGTTTATAACATAACACATCAAAGCAAATCATGAAGTTTAATCTTTAAGAAATCAATTTCACTTTTTGTAACTTAGTTCATATATTTCATAAAAAGGTTTGTAAAAATTTAAAAAAAATAATTTTTTGCAAACCTTTTCTATAAATAATGACTTGATAAAATTATGAATAAATTTTAATAAATATAATAATAATGCAAAAATGTTTAGCATTTTAAAGTAAATTCATGGAATCAATTTTTTTTTTATGAGATTCATTTTTATTATGAAATGTATACTTGTAACATTTTATTATCTAGATAAAATAAAAATTTTCATTAAAAAAAATTTAAAAAAATTAATTTTTGCAAACCTTTCTATAAATAAAGACTTGCTAAATTATGAATAAATTTTAATAAATAAAATAATAATGCAAAATGTTTAGCATTTTAAAGTAAATTCATGGAATCATTTTTTTTTATGAGAAAGTATGTTACAAGTATACATTTTTATTATGAAATGTATACTTGTAACATTTTTTATTATCTAGATAAAATAAAAATTTCATAATTATTTATATTTTTTGCATTTATTAGCTTTATTATAATAATACATTAAATTACAGAAATGTTTGAATAAATTTAAAAAAGAATTTACTGGAGTAAACAGGTTCCCTTGTTGAAATGGATACTGTTGTTCATTAAATATAACTTATATCTTTTAACTGCAGTTAAAAAATCTAAGCAAATAACAACAACAAAAAATGATATGTAATCACTTTAAGTTAAATTTCTGAATTAGAGTGAAGAAAAAATTGCAAAACAGTAAATGTACTTTTTCTCTGCTAAAATAAATGGGCAAAATGAAATCAAAAAATACAATTCTGCTAATGGCAAAGCTTTAAAATAATTTTAATGATTAATTTCAGATTTCTTATGTTTACATTAAAAAATAAATTTGTTTAATATTTTTAGTTTGAAGAGGATGTCAATATTTTCTTGATTGCTTGTGTAGGAGATGAGGAGAATAAATCTCTTGAAGGTAATATTTGAAATTTTTTTTTTTTTTTGACATTGTACTTTTTAAAGATAATATTAAATTTTTTTCTTAAACTAGGTGATTTAAATTTTACCAAGCAAATTAATATGAATTAAATAATTGTTAAATTTTTTTTTTTTTTGCTGTTGTTTTAAAAGTTATTTTTAGATTTATTAATCTTTTAAGTGCATTATTTAATAAAGTGGAAAAATAGAACAAACTTTTAATTAAGTTTATTTTAAAAAGTTCTGTACAATCTTTTATCTATTTTTCCTCTAACAATATGTTCAGGTTATTTATGTCTTAGAGTTTTTTCTCCTATTTTTAACAGTTTACCACTTAACTATAACGACAAATTTTTTCATTAAAACTTATTTCATCTGGTTTCATATAAGATATTAATTCAAATGTATTTCTATAATTAATAGTTTCAATAATATATTTAATAATTATTGTATAATTATATTTTCAGATTATCTTCAGGAGTTTGAATCTCAACGTCAAGAAAAGTTGAACTGCTCTCAGAAACTTGCCTTCAGTAATAAGTATTTAGAAATATTTCACCACAATCCACTTACATCAGATTTCAATCAAGAGAGTCCCACTGCAATCAATCAAAACTCTTTATCTCTCTCTTCTAACTCTGGCAGTCATAGTGAGGAATCTAAGTCTCCAAGTTCGAATAGACTTAAGGAAATAAATAATTTGTCTTCCAGACACTCAACAGATGTTATATGTTTGGATAATGAACTCCCATCTTTTGACATTAAGCTATGCACTCCTAATAAAGTTGTCTTTAAGCGAAAATCAAGTGAAAGGAATGGTAGCGAAGAGTCAAGAAGAAATCATAAACGATTCAAATCGCCATTTCAAAATGCTAAAGTTACCGAGCTTCTCAATGTAAGGTATGTTCAAATCATGTAATGTTCTTTCATTCCTTTAAATTGTTGCTTCTTTTAGATATACTGCATGAAAACTAAAATTGTATTAGGAAAACCACTTTCTCAGATATATATACATTGAACTTTATATTATTGAGAATGTTAGTATAGTATCATTACAAAGATGCCAACTGCTACTAATTCTTTTTGTAATTACTAAAGGAAATTAAAAAAAAAAAAAAAAAAATTGACTTAATAATGGATTGTGTAAAAACTCATAGTTTTGCAATAAATAATAAGTTTTATCTTTTTAATATTCTGATTGGTTTAAGGGATAAATCATTAAATGTAGCATATTTTTTATTTCTTTAGTTTATGAAAAGAATTTTTTAATTAAATAACTTATTTATCTTATGAAAATGAATTGTTTTGTTTTAAAAAATTGTATGTATTAATGGGTTTATTTGTTTTTTATGCATCATCGGCAAAATAAAAATGGGGTTTTGTGAAATTTGCATCCAACTAACAGAAAATACCAAAACATACACAAATAATAATAAAATTCTATAAATATTTAAATAAAAATGTGCAATCTAAAAGGAAATTTATTTTGATTAACTTTTTGGGTGTTTTGAATGCAACCTTAATTCAAAAAGAAAAAAAAAAAAAAAAATTTATAAATCCTTTAAAAGTCTATATTTTTTCATTTTAATCTATATATAAGTTTTGAACTTTGTTTGAGTATATTTTTTTTGAAAAAAAAATGTACTCTTGGCTTATATATAGAGCTCTTATATTTGGAAATATAAAGTATTTTATATTGCAGTTTGGCTGCAAAGGAAGATGTAATTTGTTTCACATACTGTTCCAAAAAATAGGTTCAAAAATTATGAATTATTTTTCAGTAATATATCATGAAAATGTTTAATAACATCAAAAAGTATAATAATATAAAAAGCATTTGAAAAAAATATGTTTATAATAAAATTCTTAGAAATTTACACGTGATGTATCACACTGTGTGAATGCAGTGGTTGTGGAATGATCAGGTATCATTTTTGGCAAAAAAAAAGTCAAAGAATCAATGCAGCGTGTGCTGGTGCATTCAGTGTTTTCGGTACCAATCGAGATTTGACGCGTTTGAGGTCTAAAATGGAATTGACCGATCCTTTTACAATTCCAACATCAGCAGCAAGGTTTCTAATTGTAAATTGACAGTTTGCCAGCACCAAATCTGTAAATTTTTTGGACGGAATTTTACACAGATGTCAAGGACAGTGCCAGCCAGCAACCTAAAAAAAATTGAAATTCCATAAGTCTCAGGAATTTTAAATTTAAAATTGGTCTTACTTTTGGACACACTAGTATAAGTCCTTTGTGATTACTGTTCATTATATTAATAAGAGTTCTGAAGTAGAGAAAAGATTTTTTTCTCTCTGCCATCTCTTTGAAAATTGGAAAAAAATGCAGGTTTGAATATTAACTTTAATTGTAAGTTTTTGAAAAAGCATGTTCAACTTTATTGGAAATAAGGTACAAATCTTAAAAACTTTAAAAACAAGCTATATTAATTGTTCAAATAAAATATAAAAGTTATTGAATGTTCATGATAAATATGTTTAAATATGTATTTCCTCATCTCTAGACCTGAGGATTTTATACAACCTGACGGTGAACAACCTTCAACATCACATGGATTTAGTTTTATTGTAGATTGTCCAATTTGTGGAAGTAAGTATAAATATATTTCATATTAAACAAGATATTTTTTAAAAAGATTTATAATATATAGTTTAAAATTTTTATTTTCTTATAAAGCATTTTGGTAGAAATTTAATTTAAATTTTATATTCAAAAGGTTCCTTTAAGTTTTGCTTAAAATTTTTTTATCTCTTTTAATGTGTAACAATTTGAAATTCATTTCTTTAGAAATTACACATTGTATATTATAAATTATTTAATTTTGTAATCAAATGGACACTTTATCAATATTGACACTTTTTACTAGTTCATTATTTGTGAACATATAAATTGTCTGTGTATTGTATACAAGAGACAACTAAATTTTTTTCATGTATAGCTTGGTTAGTAATTTTGTGAAATCTGAAGAAGAAAAAGCATGAGATATGTAATTATTAAAATTCATATTTTTAGCTTCTAACTGCTACATAAACTGGTTATTGAAAATAAATACATTTTTCTAAAAAGATAAATCTTTTAGAATATGCAATTTGTTCTATACATCTTTTTATTCTGAAGTGGCCTTTACTTGAATTTGTTTAGTTATCCTTTCGATTTTCCTCCTTATTTTTACTCTTAGTTTTGTTAAATAAATTATTAAACTGAACTTAAACATACAGTAAATGACAAACAGAAATATTTCCTAGAAATTTAATATACACTAATATGAATTATATACTAAAATATATTGGAAACATATTAGTGTCAACATATTTAAAAGGGTAAAAAATCAAGCAACTATGAGAATTTACAAAACATTATGTATTTTTCTCATCGTGTATCTTTTTGTTTAATATTATGGGGATTTTCAATTTTATTAGAAGAAAGCTTGCTTATCTTTTTTTTATCAAATAATTAGCAAAGTTACTGTATTAAAACAATTATTAAACCAGTACAATGTTCTGAATCAAATTAAATTTATAATATTCTCATTTTTGTTTTGAAAATGATATATAACTAATATAAACAAAAAAGAAATTTAATAAATTGCATTTGTATTTTTGTCTTTTGAATGTCATTGTGAATTTATGCATGTTTCAATCTTAAAAAAAAAAATCTGCATTCTGATATATGGTCAATTGTGTTTATAATTTATTTCATTTTTCAGAAACATTCCTTCCTCCAGAAATTGAAAGGCATGCTTCAAAATGTGGCGATACTGAACCAGAAGTGCAGTTTCTGGGTGTCACAAAAGCATCAGCTGAAATCTCAAAGAACAATGATTCTTATGAGTGTTGTCCTATATGTGAGGAACTTTTCTCTCCAGATGCCATAAGTGAACACGTGGACAAATGTTTAGATAAAGCAGACAGATTAGAAGGAAATTATGAAAGGCAGACTGCAAGAGAAGTTATGCTGTAGATTGTTAGTCAAGACTTGAAAATTTTCTGCAAATATTTTTGAATATTTTTAGCTTATTTATATAAAGTTGTAAATTCACTGTACTATAATGAAATGTTGATTTCTATGTATAATCACTATTATGTTGCAATGCAAAAATTTTTATATGGAGTAATTTTTTTAGTAATAAATAAAAGGCTAAAATTTGCATATTTATGGGTTAAAAAATATATTCTTTTTCGTTTATATTTTCATCAAGATTTTGAACAGATTTAAATTTGTTGAAGAAGCAAATCAAATAAATCTGTTAAAATATATTTATATTAAAAAAAAAAATATTTAGATTTTTTTTCTCTCTGAGTTGTGTCTGTTAAAACTCTTTACTATTGATGTATTATAGTGATTAGGAATGTAAACATCTGTAATCTGACTATGAATAGCATGGAATGGTAAACAAACAATTAAATGGCAGAAACAGAAGAGTCGATTGCTTGTTATGGATGCTAGTGAGATAGATCGTGCTCAAAGCTGCTTTGAAAGAAAAAAAAGTATAATAGTGAAAAATTTTTCATTTAGTTTTTCTTTTAATATCTTATCATCTAAAATTTTAATTATTAAAAATAAGATCTTTTAATTGTAACTAAAATCCATCCTAAATGACATTTCTTTTCCTGTGATGCCACTCTCTTTGAATCCGCCCAACTAGACTGCTAATTTTCCACACGATCGGTGGTCGGACTATAAAAAAAGTATAATAGTGTGGAATTTTTTCATCTATTTTTTTAAATATTATATAATCTAAAATTTTAATTATTAAAAATAAAATCTTTTAATTGTAATTAAGACCCCTCCTAATCCATGTAAATTTTGGTTGAAAGTAATATTAAATTCACATTGCAAGTTTAATATTTTATATTATAAAAAAAAAAAAAGTTGTTAAATCATCAAAAATTAGCTGCTTTTTATAAAAGATAAAATTCCGTTAATCTAATATTACCAAAAATTCATAATATATTGATACTTTGAAAAATCAACAGTTTCGACCAGCATCAATTTTTATCAAGTTATTGCATCTTACAGAAAATGCTATTAGTGTGTCTCTTAAAGTGTTATTTAATTCCATTTGAGTATCATTGCTGAAAAGCTATTGTAATCCAGCATGCCTTTGTCTATCAAGTTAATGCATTTAACAGAAAATGCTATTAGTGTGTCTGTTAAAGTGTTATTTAATTCCATTTTTCTATAAATAAAGAAATACCAAATTATATAAAATTATTCAGAAGTAAATGTCAGGAAGTTGGATAATTTTGAGTGAATGAGAGTAGGTGAAATTACATTAAAATTAATGACATAAAAGAAAAATTTCTGAGTGAATTGCTGCTGAACTGTAATGAGAGGAAAAAATAGCAGAATTCTGAAGGAAGGAAAGAATTACAACATCTAATATTTTTCTTTGATTGCAAACCATGTTGAGATTGCTCCAAAATTTCAAATTGTTTTGATAAGGATTTCCGAAGAAAATATATTTATTAAAAAAATCAGAATGGTAAATAAAAAAAATATTTAATCTATCATATCCCATATTATTATAATATTTGATAATTTCTTTTTTTTTCTTCAAATTTTTTTAATTCCTCCCTGCAATTTAATTCAACAATTCGAATTAAATGTGACACTAACAATAATATTATAGAGTTACAATACCTTTAAATACTTATAAAAAGTAAAAATTGAATTTTTTTCCTATACACGATATGCCAAGTTTTAATATTGTGGATTCCATCTGGCCTTATTCACTTTAAATTTTATTTCAAAATATTGTTTTCAAAGAAAGATAAAGTCACATGAATTCTATACAAATTTTCTTTTATTTCCGATTGAAATTTTTAATTGATTCCAGATCATACAGCATCACATTATCACTGCTATCTAAAGTAAAATGGAAAAGCATTCAATTTTCCACCTTTGATAGCTGCAATTTTACATGCTTTTTTCAAGGATTAAAGAATTTTGAATTTCATGAGAACAATTTCTTATTAAAAAATATAATTTTTTTAACGACTAAATAGAATAATAAGTAACATTTTATTTAAGTTAATTGCTGACCCTTGATTATAAATTTTTGTGTATCTTTTATTTGCTGATCACTACTTATAAAAAAAATCTGACAATAATTAGAAACATCAATCTTTTTTTTTTTTTTTTTTTTTTTTTTTTTTTTTTTTGTAAGTTCAAGCATTGTAATTTACAAAAATAGGTATCTTTTTATGTAAAAAAATATTTGTATTTTTATATAGTTACTGATTTGGTAATTTATTTGAATTATACATGATAATTTTTTTAGAAATTTTTCAATTAAAAACCAAGAATAAATATTCTTAAGACAAAATGCTTTTTAAAGCTGTAACACTTAAAAAGTTTTGACTGTGATTAATTATTTGTAAACAGATTAAAAGTAAAAATCCATAAGATAGAATTGATTTTTAAAAAATATTTATGGAAAAAAAAAAGATTTTGAATTATAGCTACCAACCACATTTAATTTTTAATGTATTACACTAAAATATTCTTGACAATTTTTTCTCTATTTTTCCTTTTAAATAATTTCCATGATATATATTTACGAAATTACAAATAATCTACGAATTATTCCAATAATATCTTTAAATATTGAGATTTCCTATTGAGTACCCTTTTATATAATTATTTTACTGTATCTTTTTATAACATTTTATTCTAGTTTCTTTATTTTTGGAGATGGTATTCAAGTGTATATGATGACTTTCGAAATGTTAAAAATCATTTATTTACTTTTTAAATGTTTACTTTCAATAATGGAGAGGCAATTTATTCATCGACTTTGGCCAGTAAAATATGCATTCTTTTAAACTGCTTGTTATCAAATATATTGCAAAAAATAAGACTAGGTAATTCCAAATTTGATTTAATATTTTTTGTAATCTATTTCTGGAATTAACATCAAGAATGTATAAAATTAATACTATATAGTGTAGAATAGAAATCGAACTCAATAAAAATTCTTGATTTTCGGTTTTAAAACACTTTTGTTATTTATTTAAATTAAGATTAAAAAAAAATTTTTTTTCATCAATTTAAAACATTTTTTGGTTTAAATTTAGAAATATATATACTCATACTTAAATGTATTTTTTTTTCTTTTTCAAAAATTCTAGGGAACATATTTATTAAATAAACGAAATTCTCTTTTAAGCTGTTGAGAAAATTGTAAGGTTTTAACCTTTTTTTTATCTATACATTTTACATTTCAATAAATAAAGGTGATAATAAAATTCTCTCAAAATTGATTTCCGTTCGTTTTCAGGGTTAAGTTTAATTGGCGTGGACGAAATTTGGCGACGTAATTTTTTTTTTTTTGTCAAAGTCAATATTTCTAAATTGAGCACCACACATGCTTCCAGGAAACTTGGGATGAAAAAAGTGGTTGAAGAAATGTTTCCTTGCAAACCCGAATGCACTCCAATCGGTGACGTACAGGGCACCAGGGAAGACCACCCCAGTAACACAGGGTAAAATACGTTATATAAACGTTCCATTATGACGTTACTAGGACAGCCTCCGTTCCTATAGAATGACCTTGAAGAAAAGAAAACCCAAGGCAAGGTTGACTACAACCACGAGAATCGTTAGCTGTTGACTTGACAGCCAATCCTGTTGGGAAGAAAGAAAAAGATTATTAGTCATCTTGAAATAATCGTCTTTGTTAAATCAATCTGATAAAAATAAAATATTTAAAATTTTGCAAAATTTTTTGACTATTTTCTTCCATCAAACATACGAACGCCATTTTATTACATCACATGAAACTTATTTTATTGGTGCTGCTAGTGCACCAAAAGTATACAGGTTGGTATCAAATAACAACTTCCGCGACTATTTTCGTCCATCAAACATACGAACGCCATTTATACCAAACGAACAGATACTAAAGTATTATAGAATAGCTGAAGACAAGACGTATCTTATAAAAAATAAAAGTATAAAAAAAAAAAAAAATTTACCAAGACGAAAAAAAAAAATGTACCTTTTAAATACAAAGATGTTATATTTGTGAATCTAATTTTTTCTTAATAATACAATGGCTTCTATGTAATCTTTTGTTATTGATCCGATATAGTTTTTTATAAATATCATTGCTGAGAAAAATCTACTTGGTTTGCTGCTTTGATACTGTATGTCTCAATATTCAATTTTAATAATAATTCCTCGAGTTTTGGATAAATAATTTTTTATTTTATTTTATTATTTTTATAAAAGAGTCGGATTTTTAAACCGACTCCCCATCTTTGCTTTAAGGAACGTACAGTAGTTGATATGCGTGTTAAAAAAAAAAAAAAAAAAAAAGCTGTTTTTATTGTAATAGTGTACAATCTCATTGAGGGGGAAAAGAGAGAGACAGAAACAGCAGAGTTCTGATTTTTCGACAAGTGTAGGTATAAAGTTTCTTGAAATTCATCGCCTAATGAAAGTGCAATAGGAGGATTCGTGCTTGTCACGGCAGCAAATGTACGAGTGGACAAGGAAAACCTCAAATGATATGACATCTGGCAGAGTTGCTGTGCCAGGGAGTTTTGCATCATTGTGAGGTTGTGAATGGTAAGTCATTGAGTGAACATGGAGGATGAAATAGCTGCAAGTGTGAATTTCCAGGACAAGTGATCAATTTTCCCCCTGAGAAATTGCAAGGTGCTAAATATGCTTTAGCAGCATACGATCATAATATGCTTTATCATCATACGAAGTAAATGTTTAGAGACTTTTCTGAACACCGAGGCTTCTAAAAGTTGTATTGGGTCAATGAAAGAATATCTTATAGAAGCTATTCTATTATTGGGAGACTTTTCTGAACACTGAGGCTTATAAGAAATTGTCTTGGATCAATGAAAGAATATCTTATAGAAGCTATTTTATCATTAAGAACAAAATAAGATGTAATGTGTTATTAAGAATAAAGTTTGTTCTTTTGTAAATTGTTGTAATTTTTAAAATTTGTTCTTTAACGTATTATTAAGAACAAAATAAGATTAACGTAAAACAGTACATTTTAATCACTCATAAATGCTCTGTTTGTATATGTGATTATTGTTATTATTATAAATGATTTTTTATTAATTTGTGTCTGTGGGATTAAATTTTCTTGTACTTTTCTTTTTCTTTCTTCTACTGATATTTTAAAAATTTAGTGCACATGAATGTCTTTTAAGTTCATGCAAATACTACACCTTTAAAGTTATGAAAAATTATGTAAAAACTGCTTAAATAGGTATAAAAAGTTTACTAATTATTATTTTTTTAAAAGTAAAACGGAAGGATCGATTACTTGTTCGGGGTGCTAGTCGGACATAGGTAGCGCAAAGCAATTTTGTAATGAAAAAAAAATTGAACAGTAATTGTGGAAATTTTTGTTAAATCTAATTTTTCCTTTCATATGAATTTTAAAATTTTAATAATTAAAAATTATAATTAATATTGTTAATGTAATTATTATTATTTTTATTGTATTGTTTTAATACCATAGGTCTACGACTTACTCGGGATTTAGATTTCAGGAAAATGTTTAGAATGTCAATGCTTCCTGTAATCTGCGTTTTTATGAAGAAACCATTTTTTGTGTGTACTAGGTAAAGACAATATTCTATGTTTTCATATTATTATTTTGAAATTTGAAGGGAATAATTTTTAGATCTTATAAAATAGAAATGAGGAAATAAAAATTTCTTTTCTTTCGATGTAGTATAAATATTAAATCAGAAATAAATATGTTGGGTAATTTTTTGTAATCATCATTATTATAAAAAATTATATTTATAAACGATTTTTTTAGTTATTTTAAACAGTATTTGCTTAAAAAAATAAATGCATGGTTATTGATTATAAAAGTAGTAAATCTTTGAAAAATTATTAGTGTTGTTTTTAGAACGAAAAGGAGATAAATTATGTGTATTAAATGGTTCTATTAATTGATGTTTTCCGTGTTTCTAGAAAATTATCATAAAATGTATCTTCTTCTTTTTTTTTTAAAATGAAGTTGAACGCAGATGGTGATAGATATAAGTTTGTATTAGGGCGGATAGCCAATTCGCGGCCCGCCTTGAATATTTTTCGGGCCCATGAGATTTATCACACTTTTACAAAATATATTATTAACTGCTGGACGCCAGGTGGTAATTAAAGCTAAATTTCCCTAAATTGAGGAAAAAAATAATAATTTGCAAAAACTTTTGTTGAGCTCAGGCTTCACTTGTACTGAATTTCAAAATGGTAAATAAATAGCGTGTTCTTTTGTCTTGGTAAACATATTCTTGATTTTCTTACACAGCAAGGTACGTTTTTTAATTTGATTCTTAAAAAAATCCAAGTTCGTGGTCAAATACAGCTTTAAAGTTTTGACTAAAAGTAGGTGACAACCTTTTAAGAACGCAATTATTTCGAAAAAAAGATTTAATGTTATATTAAAACAAGCATTTCTGCATTAAACCCAGAAGATAGACAGAATTTTAATGTTTGCCTTTTTCGAAGTATTCCGTTTGTCAATGTCATTCAACGTGATCATCCATAGGATGTTAAGTCAAATGCATTAAAAGGATGAGGGTAAACTGTGTGTTTCTACACATTTCTATAGTTAAAATCATTGATAATGGCAGCCATTATAGCAAGCTATCTCTTGTCTCAAAAAAGCCTTCGCAAAAGACCTCTAGCGTCTGTCATCAGTGGCCTTTGGCCAGCACAAACACCTTGTTTTCGCCTCGGTGCTTAACGTGATTACAACCAACTTTGTTATGTGATAACTACTTCATATTATGAATAATTGATAAAACTTTAATTTCCGCAGTATTTTTCCCAACCGTGTTATCATTACAATCTATCCTTGGCTGAAAACTGATAAGTCCTTATCTTTTTCTCAATGTTCTAAAGACACGAGATGCTATTTGACAGAAAGCCGCCAGAGGCAGCTTTTCTTTCTGGAGCCTGATGGCCAAGTAGCTAGCGCTCTGGCCCTCAGTACCACAGGCTTCGGGCTCGAATCCCGGCGGCTCCATGTACGTTTGCAATGGTTCGGAATCCCCTTTAAGCCGTAGGCCCCGGTCTCCTATGACCGTAGATCGTCACAGAGCCCAATCAGACTTCTTCTCCCCCACATCATTCCCAAACTGTAAAGGGGCAACTAAGCTCTAGGCGCAGTGATGTGGTGTGGTGTGATATAGTAGTAATATCATCTTTTTTCATTTCATTGGTTTGTGGATGAATTCATATGCACAATTCATGGGTCGGCTTACTTTTTTGACCGAATGGCGTACATATTTTTTAAAGCTAAACGGAATATGTAAAAGTGGTAGAATAAATAAAAAGTATACCTACTTGAGTAGCGATTGAAGAATAAAAGGTTTTACTCTTTGTATTCACTTAGGAAGCTCTCTGAGGGGTAAAAGAATTTGAAGAAAAATTTGTAATTGTTTACGATTTTGTTTATTTGATATTTAGCTGAACACCTATGAGGATATTGCTCTAAAATGAGCAGCAATTGACGATTACTCACCCATACTTCTGGACTGACCAGATACAGAAAAGGATTCGCCCTGAGCCTCTCTGCTTGCTCTTCTTGCCTGCGGATCGCCTCTCTCCTCTGCGAACTGAGTATGGCTATCGTCTCCCGGCTCATGACCCGCGATTCCATTGCTGCTGCGTTGCTGATGTCCGGCAGACTGTTCTTGCGGGCACTGACCAAAGATCCGGGCTTCGTGGAGGCTTCCATTTTGCGCGTGGCACTGTACAAGGAACCGGTCCTGACGAAACCTTCACCGCTGTCCACTTGCAGACAGTTCTGGTCCACGACTGTGGGAAGGGTGGAGCGCCTCTGAGGAATAAAGGGGACACCTTCTTCGTCTTCCATGGTGGGCCCGGTCAGAGGAATACCGTAGAGCTTGGACAGCTCGGTGAGGTCAACGGCCGGCCTTTTGACGTGGTTACGAAGCCCCGCCTTCTGTGCAGATTGCGATCTGTAGTAGTGACCGAGGTGGTCGTCAATCACCTGCTGTAGAGTCAACTGAGTCTGACGTTGGCGATGTCTGTTGTCAGGTGGATAGTACTGGTTGGCCTGATGGCGGTACTGGTCTCTGGATGGATTGTAGCGATCTTCTTGGGGGTAATACGGATCTTCAGATGGGCGGTACTGATCTCCAGATGGGCGGTACTGATCTCCAGATGGGCGATACTGGTCTCCAGATGAGAGATACTGGTCTCCAGATGAGCGGTACTGGTGGTCTCCTGGCAGACGGTTCGGGAATGATTCTTGTTTTTGATCGAAGTTGATTTGGGAAGGGACTATGCTAAGCTCTACGACGGTGGAGGGTCGACGGTTGAGATTGACAGCCGATGGCCGCCGAAGGAATCCGGCTGTTGAAGGACGACGATCCGATGTGTTCCGGAAGACGTCGAGGAATGCCGACTGTGGGGAGGGTCGCGGCGGCTCTGGATTCAAGTGGAACTCGTCGTAGTCGGGCTTCTGCCTTGGGAAAGAGTCCCTCTGACCGTACGGGTCACCCGGATTCGAAGGTAGGAAAGACCGGCGGGGAGAGTCCTCGCCGAAGTGGTACTGTCCGAAGTCGGATGAGTCTTGAGAAGAGGGAAACTTGCGTTTCAGAAATCCTGTCCCTGAAAGAAAAAAATTGTTCCTTACTTCGTCATACAACGAATGCCATTTACCTTTTCCGTTGGTGCACTTTTGAACCTGTTTTTTTTTTTGTTGTTGTTGTTGAACATCAGTGTGTCACGAACAACCCACCGATAGATGATGAGGGGAGAGGATATTGCCTTTCAGGAGGATTTTTAGGGATTTGAACAATGTTTAATGCAACTTTTAATATCAACTGCAATATGAAACCACTGTATGATGTTTTTACATAAAATATATTCGATTTTTTATTTCCTTTTTATAATTGCGTTTTTATATCGAAAGTTTAGTCTTAAAACTACTATATTTATTTATGTAAAAGAGAAAAAGCATAATAATGCATTCATGAGTAATGGTTTTATGAAATAGGAAAAATATATAAAAAAGTACATTAGTATTAAAAAAACATACGCAATAAATTTATTAAATGTAACTTAACCTCTGATTAAAATAATTTTTAATATGATCTAAGCGAAAATTCTAGTATGGAAATTCAATGTGACAATTATTGGATATAATATATAAAGTGAAATTGTAATCTCATGTAAGACAACCAGGAGTCCAGACTTGAGTGAAGGGAGCATTCGTGTTGGAGTTTGTATAGGAAATCAAATCCAATTTTCTCACTATTGTGTGGTAAATCCTAAATCATTTGATGGGGGATTCAAAACCAACCCAAAGCAGAAGGACTTTTCATTAACCCTATTCACAAGATGTCAGAACCCTGCTTTCATTCGTTGCACAGTCGTTTTGCACTCTAGTGAGTATACAGTAGAAAAATCACATTGTCAGATTTTTGTACTATGAGCTAAGAAAGAGAAAAATTTTAGCTAAAAGTGACAAGTGAAAAATATATCAAATGGATTGAATCAAAATGGAAAATTCTAGCCTATAGTATATAGAATACACTATAGGCTAGAATTTTCCTTTTTGATCGATTTTCTGAAGACATTTTAATGGTGAAATTGTGTTATGAGCATAGCTGGATGCGGTACAAAAAAACACACACAAACAGTTAAGGTACAATCGCTCACTCGTGCATAATACTTCTCAATCCCGGAATTTCTAAAGCAGAACGTATAAAATTAAACACAAAAATGAGTTATCCCGTGTGGGTTCCAGCTGGAATAGCCCCACTGTAACCATGCATGCCGTAAAAGGGCGACTAAAATGAGTACCCAGCGCACGGAGGTATAACTGGGTGGGATGAAGTCAGACTTCTTCTTTTGGGTACCCCATATCTTTGTACCGCAAGGTCAAGACTAAAAGAAGCTGCATTTTTCTGCCTTTTTATTATGATTATTACGGGTTCATTGATTTGGTCTAGATGTTGCTGTGGACCAAGTGGGTTAAGAAATAACACACAAATGAGTTATGTAAGCATCAGGTCGTGCGAGTCGAGCATCATGTCGGTCGAGCCATGAATTCCCCCGTGAATTATACCTTAGATAATAAGACCGAAAAATGGGAATATTCCGTGGGAGATCACAAGAATATTTTCTTGGAAACGATGGCAGATCTCCCGTGGATAGAAAACAAGGAATAATAATGGGAAGAGATCAATGTCAACTGGTCCGTCTTGCAAAACAGAAGGACTTTTCGGCGGAATTGATTTTCGTACACATAGAGAGACTCAGAGAAAAGAGAGATCTCACTGACCAGTTCTTACTAATAGTTCCTAGTTGAATATTCAAAATTTTTAGAAATGTTTTGATCAGATGAGCCTTATGCGTATGCTTGTTATGGTCCATTAAATGAAATAAGGGCCAATAGAACTCAACGATGTACATAAGACTCCATGATCTCAGCAGTATTTCAAAGAGCCTCTGGCAAAAACATAGAGCTATACAATAATCCAATATGGTGCTTGTTCAGACCATAAAGCCTGTGCTGGTCACTTATTTTGGAGGACAGGTAGTGGCTCCCTGGTTCTTTGCAGATGAACATACGTCGAAAATAAATAGTTAGGCTTAATGGAGATTCATTTATGAATAAAAAAAATAATGAAAGTTGATGTTCCTTGTTGAATTTAAAGGGACTCTTCTGTGAGTCAGAAGGAGAGGTACACAAACAGCAGTGTGATTATTTTCATTAATTGTCGTATTAGCTCTTGGAAGATCTTGCCCAAGTCTTTCTCTTTCAATATTTAATATTTTTAAAACATCATAAAATAGAATGTCACATTTCAGTATCTAGCAATCTGCACTTGAAAAACTACCTTGTTTTCGGTCTCTCCGAAATTCCTTATCTTATTACGTCCTCCAAACTTTGGTGATTACTCGAATAAAACGATTTCATTTGAATTTATTTCAAAATAAAACTAATGATTTATGAAAACTAGTAAAAAAAAGTTATCTGAAGTCGAAATTCCATAAATCAATTATCTTATTAATAATTTTTACATTGCATTCATTGGGTTCAAAAAAAAAAAAAAAAAAAAAAAAAAAGAATAACATTAAAATGGAGAAGTATTGCACAAAAAAATAATAATTTAATTTTAAAAAAATCTTTCAACAATTTATGAAATAAATCCCCCCTCTTTTTATCAATTCATTGATGACATCCTTTGTATGACAATTTCACTATTTGACGTATACTTAATAAAACTAAACCAGGGAAAACCATTCTATACATTCAAGCACAATAATAAAATTGACACCAATAAGACAAAACATTAATTCATTGAAATACTAAATATTTAACAAAAAGCAACTAGGCCTAGCGAAATGTGTTTGAATACGTGCACACATTTCACTTATGGGTTCGGGGAGAGGGCTCAGGCCCAGGAGTCATGGTGTACCTTGGTTAATGCTGGATTTGTTATCAATGTGCATTTTTAGTTGTGAATGACAGGTTTACGCCTGGTATTCGGAAACAACAGTATTTTTGTGAAGAATTAATGCTGCCATACAAAATACTAATAGATGTACTTGGAAAAATATTACAGAACCATATCAATTCTTATGTGAAAAGAAACTACGCTTGTAAGCAAATTAGAACAAAAGGATAAGGACGTTTGCACTGAATAGATTTGAGTATTATAACACATAGATTTAAAATATGAGACTAAAGATCTTTTGTTAAGCATTATTCAAAAATAGATTAACCCATTCGGATACAACCAAAAAAAAAAAAAAATATTGTTAATGGCGCATCAGAAATGAAGATTAAAGTTTATAGTTTTAAAAAGGAATTGTTCTTTTTTTTTTTTTTTTACACAAGGAAAAAAAAATTAAAACATTTAATTTATTCGGACATAACTACCAAGATAATGAATATTCAATACTTATTCTAATTTTATTTCAAAAAAAAAAAAAAAAAAAAAAAAAAAAAAAAAGACATGTTGTGATAAAAATATTAACAAATCTTGAAGATTTTTATAAGCTTAAATAGATTTATTATTCAGATTATTATTCATTTAAATATATTCGAACAAATTATATGAAAAGGATGGAAAATAATTTTGGGTAGAACATTAAACGAATATTTCTCAAAATATGAATAAATTAATAAACAACATTCAAATGGTTCTTCTAGAACACCATATGTGCATTTAAATGAATTTAACGAAAAAAAAAAAAAAAAAAAACGATTCAGAAGGGTTTAGCGAAGAATATTAAAAATGTAATTTTTGAATAGAACATGATATGGAAGATTAAAATTCTACAATAAAATTACGATTTTAGACAGTTTCATATTAGGCAGTTAAAAATAACTTGATGCCCGAATTCCGTAGGAAAGTCATTTGCATGTTGAGTTGCCCGTTTAAAATGGCGCCATTTTATTCAGAACAATTATTTGGAACTTTTCATTAATTTCATTTTATACAACACTATGCATGTATAAGTAACGAAAGTAGTATAAAATGTTATAATGTTAATTTTTAATTTAATATTAAATAAAAAGAGGAGATAACTTTAAATCAAAACTCTTGGTTTACATTTTGTTAATTTATTTTGATAACACAATGCTCGTCGGCCATCTTGTTTAATTAAAACGCATCGTTTGCGTTTTTTTTCAAATAAAGTGTTTTTCTTCTAAAGAAGATTTATTAATCTTATATAAGATAAATATTTTCTTTAAAAAATTGAAAGCAATCTTTGCAGTAAATTTGAAAGTAAAAAATCATCGATGTACAATGTACTAATTTATTTTGATGTTGCAATTCCTAGTCGGCCATCTTGTTTAATTTAAAAAAAGCTTGTCGTTTTTTTTCTTCAGAAAAAAAAAAAAAAATATATTCCAGAAAAGGTGTACAGATATTTCAGGTAGTAGAAATTTTTAAACTTCATCTCAAAATTCCATGTAAATTAATGCAATTAAGAAATTAGAGAATTAAAAAAATTCCAAGCATTTACTTACTCTAAAGCATTTTGTGGTACTGGTGATTCTGTCCAAAGGAATCTTCTAAACCTACTGTGTTAAAAACAGAAAGAGTACCGGGTAAGAATTTATTTTCATCTCACACATTTGGCTAACTTCCGAATGTTAGTAGCGCCGCCTGGTAGTACAGTGGAGGCAATCCTTGTGGAACATTTTTTTTTTCTTTGTTATCGCTTCTTAACGATTAAAATTTTGCTCGCAGCTGGAAAAAATATTTACGGAATAATGAAAATAAAAGACCAGTCTTATGAATATGAGACAGGAGGCGTTGTTTTTGGTTTTTTGAGCCTTCCTAAATATTTGGCAAACAAACCGATTTTAATGTAAATAGATTTTTAAAGAATATATTTTTATTTTGTTGCTTTTCTATTTGGAGAATTTCTTTTTCGAGCTAGCTTAAAGATCCTAATTTTACAAAATAAAATACTAGGAAGAGCGACTAATACATCATGATATTTATTCCGCATTCCCACACATAAATAAATCTTTAAAGGGCATAATTAAACTGCAAAAAAATATCAACAGACATTTTGTCAATTACGTTTATCCGTTGATTAAGATCCAAATAGAATTTGCTCGTAACAATGGCAGTTACCCACTTTTCCATTGTACTTGACAAGCAGGGCGGAATTTTTCTATAGGTTAACTAGGCTTCAGACTAGGGCCTCAAGATCAAGAGGGACCTACATTCAAATTTTTTAGCAAAATTAGAATTGCACTATTCTAAAAATAGTGAATCGAAAATATTCTAAAACACTGAATCGAAAATAAGAAGAAATTATACACATATGAATAATAAACAAACATAAAAATGTATTGGCTAAGATCAACACGTTCGGCTCATTGGGTCTGTTTTTGGTTCATTTTTGGTTTAGTTTAAAACTTAAAATTCTAGTAATTCATACTTAAATTTTAAATGCGAATTATTATGAAATAAATTTATCTGAATTGAATTTTCTTTAATCTTCAATGCATTGAATATATTTAATTTAATTTGACAGAAAATGTGATAATTTTTATTGCATATTTTATTTTCGCGGTCAAAGATTTTTATTATTTGACTTTTGTTTCTTTGTAAATGCTATGTGTAATGCTTGATGAGTTATTGTTACAAGTACTATATAGGGTGATGAGAATAAATGTCCAAATAAGTGTTCTCGATTTTTTTTTTATTTATTATCCGCGCCACATTTTTTATAAAGATTAGTACCCATCACAACATGTTTCATTGAACATATTGATATATGTCACAGTAATGATGTATTTTATTATCTTTCATGTAATTTACAAACTTAAAAATGGTAGATGAAAGGGCCTCATAAGTGGAATAGCCTAGGGCCTCTTTTAATCTAAACCGGTCTAATTTTTGTATTTCACCTTATTTTTTTATATATATATTTCGCTGGACTTTTGTTCTACTTATGTAGGCCCCGAATAATCCACTGGGGCACGAATAATAAAGTAAAAGATAAAGGAAAGTTTAATTGTCCCATATTTGAATGTAGCATTGGGAAACTCCCATGAGCAGCCTCACTGCCTGTTCGATACGGTCAACATGCTACAGTAAAACCTTTTTAATCCGACATTTGATAGTTTGGATGTATGTTGTGAGACTTTTATCTACAGGTGCACCATCACAATAGAAGCTGCCCTCTCTTTTCCCTTCTTCAATGACACCACACGGGTTCTTGGACTGGGTTTAGATGTTGCTGTTGATCAAGTGGGGTAAGAAACAAACATATCTCGTTGAGACTTTTCAATGAACCATTGATCACTCCCGTAACACATCTGGATCCCGAGATATAACAGTGGGAACTGATTGGGCGTA
This sequence comes from Caerostris extrusa, assembly GCA_021605095.1. NCBI lineage: Eukaryota > Metazoa > Arthropoda > Arachnida > Araneae > Araneidae > Caerostris > Caerostris extrusa. The sequence continues at coordinate 26,575 of BPLR01018578.1, forward strand.
GTTGAATTTTAGGCCAACTCCCTTTTACCACTTCGAGCTACATGGCGCTTGGGCTCCCACTAGAATTTTCAATGTTCTTCTACTTGGTGATACATTTAGAGTTTTTAAATTATGCATAGTTTTGAAGTGATTAACATTCCAAGCTGGACATAAAAACGTTATGCTTCAATACTTAACCGGCTACCCATACCAACCAATTTTATAGGTGTTTTCACATAAAAATCCATCCACTAGTAAGCTGTGCTTGAAACAAAGCCAATCACATGTATCAGCATGTGACGATAGAGACTTGTGATTGGTTGACGCTTTTACATCTCGCAGCTGATGCCTTTGGTGTGAATGCGGCTTAGGTAGCAGATCGTCATTTAGTAAAGTGGGATGCAAAACTAGCCTGGTGGGATTGATACTATTCCTTGAAGGTTAATGCGGACATACTCGGTATTTTATAGGGTACATAAGTATAATAGATCTCATAAGAAGAATTTAAAAAAAAGATTGAAGAACAAGAATAATTAAAAAAAAAAAAAAAAAGAGAACAAAATCGAGAATAGTGAATGCAAGATAGACTTTTTTTCATGTAACAGAATGACTAATGACTTTTCTGTAACTAATGATTGATTAATGATTTTTCATGTAACTGAATGACTGAAAACTTTGCATTGCAGTTTGTCAGCCATGCAAATAAGACAAATTACGGAGAATGTAAAGGCAGAGATCATTGAGTTAGTTGTCTAAAAGAACTTTCGTCTTCCATTATTACGTGCAAAAAGGGTTTGTGCCGTGATGATAGGAATTGGATAATTGATTATGCTGTTAAACAGATTTCTAAATAGCTTGATGATGTGGGTGTTGGTGTAGAAATCTTTGTGAATTCCTTATGTGCCAAGGAGCAATTTTGATGACTCTTAGAACTTTATTTCGAAGGACTCGAATTTTGTTTCGATTAGTATTGTCAGTTATACCCCAAATAGGCGTTGCCTCCATTAGAATGGGACGGGTTGTCTATAGAGAACAGCTTTTTTTTAGAGAGAGAAAGATAATATTGAATCTTTTCCGTGGATTTTATTCCAAAAATTTATCTATTAGACGTTTAATATGAATTCTTTCGACGAGTAAGCTGGCTACAGAAAATTCAAGGTTTTTTAATTCTGAGATACTGCCTATCTGTTATAAAAGAGGAAGTATTCATCACAAGTGGCCCTTGAAAAACAGACCGATATATTTCCGAAATTCAAGGAAACATGTCCTTCAAACTGACTCTAGCCTGCTAGGGCATATAATTATTTTTATTCCCCTCAGTTCATCTTTAGATTTGGCGCTTTCACCAAATTTTATCATGAAGAAAATCGAAAACTAGTATTTAGCTCAGGTATGCAAAGACCACAACTAATTGGGGACAGGGTCATAACTAGTTCACTTTACACACACACACACACACACACACACACACACACACATATATATATATATATATATATTTAAAATATGCAAATATAAAAAACCAAATATAAATACCCTATATATATTTTGCATATATATATATATATATATATACAAAATAAATAAATAAATAAATATAAATATATATATATATAAAGAACAACATATAACAAAAACCAAAAGAGAATTAACAAGGAAAATGTTTATTTTGAACAACAAAGGCTACTATGCGACAAATCCATCATAGAATCATAGCATTCGCAGTACAAAAACCCTGACTTGCTCGCATTCAGACAAATTTATCCATCTATATATATGTGTCTACAAATATAAGCATATATATATATACTACATGCATATAAATATACATAATAGATAGCATTTTTTATAGTTTGTGGCAAAGTTACAACGAATGTTTGCTACTAGTAGCCATCTGAAAACCCCTGTTTTAGCTGCCTCTTGTCAAAAGAAATTAAATATTAAATAGTAAGAATAGACTTGTTTTCTTTCAAACCGGGCACAATTGATCCTCCATGGACTCACTATAGAATATTTTAGTATGATTTGGTTTATTTTATCGTCTCTACGATCATTTTTAACCTAAACAGACCGGGACCTACAGTTTAATGTGGATTCCGAACCACTCACAAACATCCATGCCACCACCAAAATTCGAACCTGAAGCATGTGGTTCCAACGGTCAGAGCACTAGCCAATTGGCCATCAGGCGTCTCACCTTACAATGAAGAAAAACGTTTGTTATTGTTTTCTGGGGGTACATTGAAAAATCATGCCGTATATGATAAAACTGTCATCATTTGACGACATAGGATCTTTTCACGTACTGTTACAATCTAATGGATCTGCTCGTTATTGAAATTAGTGGCTGCTACGCATGCACTTACAGTGCATTCGAAACTTTATCTTCTTGTACGTCTTCTTCCATTTTAAAATTGCATTCAACAAAGTAGTTATGGTTGTTGTTAAATAACGCACTGGACTGAAAAATCTTATTTGGATTACAATAAGTGAACAAATATTTTAAACAATGAATACGAAGAAAATGATAAATGAAGCTATTTTAACTAAAGACCAAGAAAAACTATGGACCTTTTTGTGCCTGGTTTCAGTAAAATTTAAAGTAAGTACTGAAATATTTTTAATGCAGAATTGATGTGAAGTCAAAAAATTGTGCTCTTTTTTTGAACTGCCAGTGCAGTTTTTGTGTTTATTCTATGTATGATATTTAAGTTTTCAATTTTTTTCTGAAGATCGTGGAAAAAAAAGCAAGGATTCATAACCCCCTTGCATTGAAAACATCCTTGTGTATCTTTCAATGATACTTAAACTGTTCTTAAATGATACTGTTAAAATTAGTAGGTACTAAAGTTCAATTTCAATTTGTCTTAAGTAATGTGTATATTGAAATCTAAACATTTAAATAGTAAAATTTACCATAAAAAATATATTTTAAAAACTGGAGTATTATTATAAAAACTTCTTTTGAAGAAATTTGTCTTGGAATTACAATTTTCAGAGTAAAAGTAGATTAAGTGAATTGCTGCGAACATATCAGGACTTGGAATATATTGTTGATTGAAATCAGAAATTTTTTAATTGAAAATCTTAACAAAGATCTTAAATCAGTAAGTTATTCTGCAATACAAAAATAATATTCCTTCTAGAATAAGTTTTAGATTGATGCATGTGCATGGTTGCTCATATAGCTATTAACAAAGCGAATGTTTTGCAAAATGATTGATTACAATTTTATTTCAAGACAAGATATTCTTTATAACCTCTGAACTAAAGTAATAAAATTCGTTGAATTAAATTGATTTTTCATTCAAATGTATTAAATAATTCTTACACATTTTTTAAGCTGTTTTTATATTTTTTGTCAGATTGAGGGTTACGTTTTGAAAATAAGATGTTTTCCGAATCCATTTGTTTGCAAAACAAATGCTGCCATCTATTGTTAGGAATAGAAACGAAAAATTCCTTCAAAGTATAGGTAACAATACCGAATTATATACCATCTTAAATAACAATATCATCTTAAAAATTTCGTATTGGACAAAACAAATAAAACTGGGAATTATTAACTAAAATTTATAAAATGAAAAATGATATATTTTTAATTTATAGAAATATATTTATTAAAACAATAGTCGATAAAATATATTTCTTATTAATATTATTACATAAACTTGTCCCTACACAATTACTATTAAACTTTCCCTCCAAATCAATATTTTTAGTTCTGTAGAAATGAATATTTATTGAGATTTACATTTAATATTGACAGGACTGCAAATATATTAAAAAAAAATATATTTAAAATTTCTTTCAAAAAATTCAATATTATATTTCCGTGAATTTTTAATCTATTTATTTCAGGTGAAAAAATAAATAATAAAATGCAATACTCCAAAATACAATATTAAATATCTTTAAATATCATACTTAAAAAAAATAAATTTTAAGCACTTAAAAATTCAATTATGCTTATATAACTCGATTTACAAATTCAAATGAAAAATGTTGATTACTTCGTTATTTCTTTTTAAAAAGTTGTCATCTTGTGCTCTTTTAGACTTTTTATTTAGTAGTATGTTCAGATCTGAGAGAGTAGAAATATTTCTCATAGTATCGTTAGTTAAATGTTAATTGTACTAATTTTCCAATCACTAGGAATAGTGTGTGTTACAGGAAGATTAGAATACGATGGCATTTTTTCTTAAAAGCTCTCATAATGTTTTTTTTTTTAAATGTCTATTTTATTAGTTTTTGAGACGATAGGAATATTGTATTATAGGAAGATTTTAAGAATAAGATAGCGTTATTCTTAAACAGTTCTCATATTGTCTTTTTTTTAACGAGAATTTTACTAATTTTCATAACTGTAAGAGTAACATGTTATACAAATTTTTTAAGAATAAAATGGTACTTTTTTTTATAAAATCTTATAGTATTCTTTATTAAATGCATCAAATAAAAATTAAATGATTCGATTATAAGTTTAATGTCTTATTTCAATAGTTTAAAAGTATTATGTTCGCTCTGTGGCGAAGGGAAGGCTTTTTCTGTAATATTTCTCTTATTGTTTTTTTTTTAATTCTCGATTTTTAAAATTATTTAATATTTTTAATAATAATAAAACTTTTATCATAGGGATATGAAAACAATCCCTTAGCCCAGGGGTGGCCAACCCGCGGCCCACCTTGAAAAATTTTCCGGCCCGTGAGATTTATCCCACTTTTACAAAATATTTTATCATGTCCAAAGTAGTGAAAACCGATGTTTTAAAAAAATACATTATGCAAATCATGATGCAATTTTTTTTTTCATTTATATTTATATATATTTTATATTTCATTTTGAGTGTTCTATATTTCTTTACAAAGTGCATTTAGTATCATTATTATTATAGTATCTATGTTGACATGTAAGAATAATAGTAAACACAATAATAATAACTCATTATGTTTCAGTTTTTCACTCCCAAACAATGTTTATAGTGGGTCTCAATCTAATAGGGGGATACATAATTTTATATGCCGCCCGCGGAGTTAGGATGCATTTCCAAAGTGGCCCGCAAGATCATTTGGGTTGGCCACCCTTGTTCTAGCCTAAGTATAGGCTAGTAAAATGATTATATTAGGCTTTCTGTAGTCTTAAATGGTGAAATCGGAGCTTAATATTATTAAGTTAAGCATGTTTTTGGTGAACATTTTCTCTATGTACTTTGCTAATATTTTTGATTAAATACATTTACCAAAGTAGAAAATTTATTATTTATTTAAATTTAAAAACTAGTCATAATTGCTAAATTTTTTATCTCACTATATGTAAAGCAAGATTCGACTTTATGTTTTTGTTTGTATTTCTAAACATTTTCTAACTGTAACAAAAAAAAGTTCAATATTTCCGAAATTTAATGTTTTGTTTCTGGTATTTAAGCAAAAAAATTATGCAAAATTCTTGTTAATTATTTTTTAATTTATAAAAACTTTATTTTTAGTTGTTAGAATGGCAGTTCAAATTCTAATTCAGAAATCGTCTGCAAAAGAATAACGAATGCGAAATGACGTCATAGCTCTTTTAAGTGTTCTTATTCACCTATGTGATACATATTTTTTATTCTTTGTTGCGATAGTTAATAAATAATTCGTTAATATTTGAACGAACATGATTAATAATTTTTTTTTTAATTTCTCATTGAAATTAAAAAGGTAAATTTTGTGATTGTATTTTTTATTTCTTTTTTAATTTGTTTTAAATATTCTAACTTAAAATCTATTTTTTTCATTCTAAATATCTTTTTATTTAAAATTCGTATTTTTGCGTTTTATTATTAAATATTTGTGTATATTTGTTCTATCATTAAACTTTGATCAGTTAGAAATGCAACAAAAAGAAGTTCAATATTTACAAAATTTATTATTTTTTTCTGATATTTAAGCAAAAAATTATGAAAAAAAATTAATGTTAATTATTTTTAATTATATAAAAATCTTATTTTTAGTTGTTAGATTGGCAGTTCAAATTTAAATACAAAAATCGTCTGCAAAAGAATAACGAATGCGAAATGACGTCATAGCTCTTTCAAGTGTTCTTATTAACCTATGTGATTCATATTTTTTATTCTTTGTTATAGTTAATAAATAATTCGTTCATAATTTAACGAACAAGGTTAAGAATATTTTTAAATTTCTCATTGAAATTAAAAAGGTAAATTTTTGTGATTTTTTCTTTCTTTTTTGTTTGTTTTAAATATTCTAACTTAAAGTCCGTTTTTCACCATTCCAGATACCTTTATATTTAAAATTCGTATTTTGCATTTTATTATTAAATATTTGTGTATATTATTTCTAATATCAAACTTTGATCAATTAGAAATGGAACAAAAAAAAAAGTTCAGTATTTACGAAATTTATTATTATTTTTTAATGAGGATTTTAATAGTTTTTGCGACTACAGGAATACTGTATTATAGGAAGATTTTAAGAATAAGATAGCCTTATTCTTAAACAGTTCTCATAGTGTCTCTTTTTTAATGAAAATTTTACTAATTTTCGTAACTGTAGGAGTAATATGTTATAAAATTTTAAGAATAAAATGGTGATTTTCTTCATAAACTTTTTATAGTATACTTTATTAAATACATCAAATGACTCAATTATAAGTTTAACATTTCTTATTTGAATTGTTTAAAAGTATTATGTTCATACTGTGAAGGAAATGCATTTTCTTTAATACTTCTGGCTATTGTTTTTTTTTTTTTAATTCTAGATTTCTTAAAGTTATTTAATATTTTTCATTAAAATAAAACTTTTATTATGAATCATCCTAATAATTAAGCTTAAGTATTAAAAAATGTTTATTCGTTTAGAAACATGTTTTAACTGAATGTAAAATTTAATTAATGACTTATTTATTAAAAAAATAATATAATTTATTTATGTTAGCGATTAATATATTACAATTTACAGGAAAAAGCAAATTTATAAGTTATAGAAAAAAGACTGGCTTTATAGGATATAGTTTCTAAATATTTGCTTGTCACTTAATCATTTTTTCAATTTTGTGATTTTAAAGATAATTTATAAAAGTGATTTGCTATATCTTTAAAGTATCACCAAACCCAAATTTAGATATTAAATGCTTATATTAGGCTTCTAATCGTAAGGATGAAATTTTAACTTCTATGTTAAGCATGCTTTTTTGGGATATTGATCTGTTTTTCGTTGACATTTCTCTAAATTATAATTCTCAAATTAAAAAAAAAAAAATTCATCAATTCACTAAAGTTGGCCAAATATAAATGTAAAGCAATTTTTTTGTTTGAGTTTTTTCCCAATTCCAATTTTTCTTTGAAAAATTTATTTTTTTCTTTTTAATTAGTGCTTAGTTAACAATTCCGAAAATTGTTTTAATATATTTGAACTATATAAAAACAGTAATTTGTGGTAATAAAATTGTTCTCACAATATAATATTTCGAAAAATCTCCTGTTCTAAAAAGAATTTGCCTAATATGTAAGAAATTAGATCAAGTGGTATATTATGGAAGAAATCTTGAGATGTTGAATATATATATATATATATATAAAACTAATATGTACTAAATATGTATATATACATATTTTTATATGTATAATTCTTATGTACAAGTATTTGTCACTAAACTCCTGCTAAACGGCTGGACCGCTTTTTGATGAAATTTTTGTATGTGTTTAAATGTGTCCCTAGATGGTTTAGATTCACAATGGGACCCTGTAGGTGGTGCTGCAATCAGGTTCTTCTGTACGTGTGTTTGTCACTCAACTCCTCCCAAGCGGCTGGAACGATTTTGATGAAATTTTTTTTTTTGTGTGTTTGATAAAACATAGAGAATTTTTATGCTATCCCCTTTGTGTTAAGTCGCCACCAGATGGTGCTGCAGTCTATGAACTTCTATACCTTTCAACCCATCGCTATGAAAATTGGTAATTATATGTATTCCAGTATGGAAAATAGGTTCACGCTATTCACTTTTTATGGTTACTTGCCACCAGATGGTGCTGCACCATTTCATCTTATATGTCATTCAAACGATATCCATAAAAATTAGTATGCACATATATTGGAACATGGAGAATTTATTCGTGATATATAATTTTCTACAACGCTATTTTGTGCAGGACAACTTATGCAGGATTCTGCTAGTATATCTATATATCTATATCTGTATCTATCTATCTATCTGTCTATATATATATATATATAGTATATATATATATATATATATATATATATATATATATATATATATATATATATATATATATATATATATATATACTATCTGGAAGAAAGTAACAGGACACCCCTCGAAAAGTAGAAAAGTCGACAATACAGCTACAATAGGTATCACGTGTGAGCCATATCCCATAAATACTCTGTGGAGTCGACTAGAGTTGTTTTTTGTCAAGATGCCGCCACGGGAAGAGTTGTCTGAGTTCGAGAGAAAGGTGTGTTGGTTGGATTGCATCTTGCCAAGGTGTCAATTAGAGAGATATCCGTCTCCGTAACTGCTCAAAATCAACTGTAGCACGTGTTGTGTGTCGCTGCAAGACTGAGGGACACTGTCAGAACAAACCCTGAAGTGGACGACCTACAGTTCTCACCAGCAGGGACCGGCGGGTGCTCGGCAGGGGAGATTCGAGTAACAAATCAAACATCCATGGATAACATCGCTAATGAGTTTAGACAAGCCACAGGTGTGGCCGTTTCGACCAAGACTCTTCGTATCGAGGCCCATAAGTTGGGTTACACTGGACGTTCGGCGGCCCATAAGGCTTTGATTACGAAAACCAACAAGAAAGCGCGCCTTCGATGGGCCAAAGACCACCGTACTTGGACTCTGGATGACTGGAAACGCGCCCTTTGGGTGACGAGTCACGATGTACCCTTTTCCGTTCCTATGGACGTGTTTGGGTATGGCGTTTACCAGGAGAACGCCTTTTGCTCAGTGTGTCGTCCCAACTGTAAAGTTTGGTGGAAGAGGATTGATGGTATGGGCCTGTTTCTCTAGTATGGGGCTGGCCCACTGGTGAAGGTTGATGGTGCGGTGAATGCCGATAGATACTGTGATATTCTCGACAATCATGTTCTTCCTACCTTGTGGGCAACGTACGGTATGGATGATTGCTGGTATCAAGACGACAACGCAACATGCCATGTTGCAAGGAGGACTCTTGATTGGTATGTGAACAACAACGTTAAACGCATGGAGTGGCCGGCGCAGAGCCTGATCTTCACCCAATTGAACATCTCTGGGACGAGGTGGACCGTCGGTTGAGGGCCTGCACCCCCCCCCCAAAAGCAAGCCTGAACTATGGAACTTCCTATTAAACATTTGGAAGGAAATTACTCTTGCCACTATGGCTAATTTAGTGGAAAGCATGCCCAGAAGGTTTGCAGCTGTGATCGTAGCCAAAGGAGGCCCTACCTCCTATTAATTTTTAATAAATATGGGTTTATGTCGTTATAGTGTCGTGTATATATATATATATATATATATATATATATATATATATATATAAATACTAATTAAATTAATTAAATTAATGCTAATATCTTCCAGGAACGAATGATTACATATTGTTACTTAAACTAATCTGTAACTTTGTTCAATTATAAACATTTAATCAACGTCGTCATTTAATCAACTCAAATCCAGGTAGTTGGTGGTTGTGTGGGCGTATTAAGAGTGAGTAGTTTCAGGCCTACACTGTAATAGTTTGATTTGAATGAAGTTTCATTTGAGTCAACTAGGCTGTCCTTTTAACACACAAAATTTCGAAATCCAGTCACTTTCAATCACTAATGATTAAAATTCTTAAAGAAAAAAAAAACTGACCTTATTACTATTTTTAAAGTAGATCGTGACTGATTGGTTCAGTATTCAGTACCATCATTCATCAATGCTTTAGTATTAGCTTCATTCTCTGAAGCACTTATTAAATGGGGACTTAATGATGACAAATGAAATGAGTAGTAAGAAAAGAAAGAAAAATAATAGTAAAAAAGATAACTCACCTGGTTGGGCGAATTCTGGAGCATAATTCTTGGCGACAAGCCTGGCGACGTCAGATTCCGCCTTGGCGCGCTTGGCGACCTCATCAGCCTGCTCAGCTTTACCTCGCGCAGTCGCTGTCCTAAAAATATATTAAACAAAATTAACTGTTTATGAATGAGCAAAATAATGAACTAAAAATATTCATAAGTAAGAAATTAAATATTCCCTATATTTCCGTCATACAGGATGTCAGGGAAACTACCGGACACCTTACAAAATCATGGAAATGAAATCATGTAAATTGAAGACATAGAAACAAAATGCTTTTACAACAATGATGTTGTTGAGTTCGCTATAAAACTAGATTGCTTGTAGTATTGTACTCGATTTCATGTTGTGTGTATTGGGAGTATCTGAAAGTTGCGAATTTCATAGCAACTGTGATGTATTGTTTTATTACTGAAAATTCAAAGCATTTGATAGACAACGAATTTTCATTGAATCTCACTTGAAAATAGAATAAATATGGAGATTATCCACATAAATATTTAAATATGGAGATTATCCACATAAATATTTAAATATGGAGATTATCCGCTTAAATATTTAAATATAAAGATCATTCACTTAATATTCCATAATTCTTCAGCTGATGATTGCCAATAGAGAATCGCTTGAAGTATTTTGAACAACCAAGGGTTTCACAACGAAATTTATTAAATATTTGATTCCGTTATATGCAAGCAAAAACACTTTATTTCCTTTTATTTCATTTTTTCTCTTTTAAATTTGATAATGTGCGCTATAACTCTCAGACATCTTGTATAATAACAAGGAAAAAATAGCTTATAAAGGAAAAATTTGTGCTTCTAAAGAGTTTAAACTATGTATCGTTGTTAAGTGTATTACCTTTATCACTTAATAGTTTTATAACCCAATGCAGCTAGCGAGCAGAAGGACAAAGGTTTGAATTCGCTGGAGGGCATTGTTATAGTCACTGCTCTCAATGAACAACAATCGACATGGAAGTTAGTTATTGCTTCATATATCTAGTGTTTCAGAGCCAAGTTTACAAATTTCTAGGACGGGTAAAGATACAACTTGGATAAGATATAATTTGGACCCCCATGGCAAACCTGAGTGAGAAATGCTTTTCATTCAGATGCAGTTGATGGAATTGCACGAATGCGAGTGTTCTGAGCCCTCTCACAGAAGTTCTTCACTTCACACACATACGCAATGGCAATAGGATGGTTGATCATATGAATGCGGTACTAATGGATATGCATCTGATTTATTGGATTGCGGAGTGTAATGGAGGAGACACACAGCACCGAGAAGTACTTCCCAGTTATACATCTACTACCAGTACTATCCAGTTTCCCCGAGCATCTAAACTATAATGTTCGGAGAAACTGTTGTTCTACATTGATAATTCTCACGTTTTCTTCTCTTATCGATGGTCTGGCAGAGAAACTAATTATCAATCTGAGGTTTTGCTTTTACGCTCATTTATTTTTTTATTTCTACTTTGGATATCGCAATAAGTTACAATTTTTTTTTAGACATCTTAATTTATATTCGAGTTATTATTATTCGTTTTTCTTCGTAACATTATAGTTTAGATGCAGAGTGCAAAGTAGATCTACCTCCTCGTTGTGCACTCCGGCCAATGTCTGATACGGCAAAATGATCTACAAATACGGTCTTCAGTCTGGTTCTCAGTGTGAGTTTCTCTTAGAGTTCTGCAGTGGAATGCAGATGGATTGTTCCACAACAAGAAAGAGAATAATTTAAAAGACCCTTAGATATTCCTACCTAGCGGATGTTGCCGCTAGAAACAGTCACAAGACCTGGTACGATTCTATTCATGATATCCCTAGAGAAAACTCGGTGGCATTGCTACGGCTTTTCTGTGATCATGATTGTCTCCGAAAACACCCTCAGAAAATTCAGCTCACTCCTGACCTTCCCTCTCTCCATCTCCTGTGTGATAACCCAAAAAAAACTGGATATGCTTTTTTACCTTGCTTCCTGTTTCTATATGGAAGCGTTATTGGATTGCCAGACTTAAGTGGATGGATTAACCCATGTCTTTTGTTTTTATCGTGTTCTTTGCAATTATTTTTTATGACATCTGCTGTCCTGTAAACACGCCATTGGAAAAAAAAAAAAATAGTTTAGATGCTAGAGCAGGGGTAGCCGCGGCCCGTGAGATTTATCATACTTTTACAAAATATATTTATTTTATAATAGTCAAAGTAGTGAAAACCAATGTATTAAAAATACGTTATGTGTGCATCCCTATATTGAAAAATTAACTGTCAAAATTATGGGAAAAAATTAATTGGGATTTTAAAAAATAATATTCTTGCGAATACAGGGCAGATATTGCTTGTTTTATTTCTGGGTTCACAATTATATATGAGTTCGCAGAATAATTAAATTATAGTCTACGAACTCATGATGCACGCACATCTTGGAACATCTAATATATCAGGTTCCATGTTTCATTTTAAGTGACCTCAGTGACATTTAAATTGAAAACTGGTCTTACTTTTGGACACAGTACTATGCCAATGCTGTTGAATTTATTGGGTTAAAGAGGGTTATTTTATTGTCTGGGGGAAAAAGAAAAGAGAGTCTGCGTACCGGGATATGGCGATGTCTGCCTTCTGGAGGGCGATCTGCGACGCCCTGTGCGCCCCGTTGACCGCCGCCTCCACCCTCTCCCGGAACTTGGGCGAGCGGAGCAGGAAGAGGTGTTTCTGCCTTCCCGAGGAGAGGAGGACGTTGTTCTTGTACTTGCCCTTCTCCTCCGTCCCGTCCTGCAAAAGCACTTCGTGATTATTGGTGCTTGAGCATGCGCAGAAAGTCCACCATTGCCGAAAAGCTTAGCTAAATCATTCTGGGTTGCACTGAAACTATTCACAATTCGATCACCGATTGTGTGGAAAATTGGCAAGCCTCTTAGTCTGACGGGTTTAAATAAAACGATGTAATAGGAGAGAAAGGTAATTACGAATGGCTTCTAATTGCGAAGAAAATAATTTAAATTACTAATCATTAAAATATTAAATTGTATAATATGAAAAGAAAAGTTAGATGAAAAATTAAAAACTACACTAACTACTAAAAGTTTTTCTTTAAAAATTAACCTGCCCCACGAATGTCTGCTTATTACTCCCACCGAAAAATTGATTCGTCCGTTTCCTCCTTTGAAACGGATGTTTTCTTTCTATACAATTGGTGATTGAAAGGCAATAGAAAAAAAATGATCGAAATTTATAAAATAATAAAAAAATTTTCATTATTTGATTTTTTGTAATTTTTGTGAATATATATATATATATTTAGTGATTTAAAAGATTGTATACCAGTATACCAAATATGTAGATCTTATACAACACAACAAATATCATCTGTGATGTTAAAATATATATTCCTTACTTTGAAAAGAACGTTTGTGATAAAAACTTGTAATTTTTTCATTCATTACTATTATGACTTTTAATTTGTTTTAAGAAAATCTATTTGTATTTTTTTTATCTACGTTGAATATTTATGTAACTGTAGCATTTTAACTCTTGCATTGAAACCAAAATTTGAATTGTAAGTTGTCCTTTTAAATTATTTGTTATTTAGTACTATTTTAATACAATTTACCACAATTTCACTTTTGAGAATTGGCAACATTTATATAACAAACAGGATATTGTGGCCTAAATATTAAACAATTAAATGTGACTTTGTGAGTGAAAATGATACTGCTGATGCTTTTGTTGCTGATAAGTTTAGTATGAATTACTGAGCTTTCATAAGCAGTTGCGTTTTATTTCGTTGAACTCCCTTCCCTGAGACAAAATCCTGAATGAGCGCTTATTCAGAGGTATGGTTTGATGAAGATCTGGCTTAATACTGTTTCTCTGGTTGAATATCGATAATCTGGATCATTGAATTGAATTCTATTGAGTTACATCCTAAAATACTTGGTGCAAAATCGCAGATTAATGGCCGTTGGGATTTGGTTAAAAATTTTTTTTCGCCAAAGTGTTCTAAGAAAAGGGTTGCAATTGTAAGTGTAGTGAAATACAAACACTACCTGAAATTCGGGTTACTCCATTTGGCGTCTTACCGCTCAGTTGGAGTCCCAAAAAGTCTTCAAATCTCAACGGCGCCTATTTTGCGATTTGGCCAAACTTGCACTCCTTTTGGCAGCATTTTGGATGAAATGGTAACCTCATTTTTAATTAACTATTCTTGATTCTTTTTATGGTAATTGGAAAGGACCCTAAGATGTAGAACTTCATTTAACTGGTCAAGTTGTTCTTTTCCCAAATGCTTTTATTTTGATGGGTTCTATGCTGTTCGTTTATGTTCGGACAGACAATCCACGGTGTACTCCATGTTGAGCACTTGATAACGTAAAACAAGTAAACGATAATTTAAAAAAAAAAAAAAATTCCTGGAATAAGACAAGAAAACGCCACTTTACAACTTTTAGCACATTTTGTTTCGAAAATTTTATTTATGATAAAAAAAATACTGCTATTTTGTACATTTTTTTTTTTTTGTGCCGAGCGGGGATCTTTGCGTTGTAAAGTTAATCTCGTCAGAATAGTTAAACATAAGCTGAATTAAAAACTCGCAATGAAAAATATTTATGTTATCAGAAATAATGGATATAGTTTTTCTGCCTGTTAAAAAATGCCTGAAATCAACACTGATAACTAAGAAAAAAATCATTATCTTTATATGTAATTCTTCTGTACGTGTGTTTGTCACTGAACTTCTCCTAAACGGCTGGACCGATTTTGATGAGGAATTTTTTGTGTGTGTTTGAGAGGGTCCCTGGATGGTTTAGATTCACAATTGGACCCGGAAGGTGGCTCTGCAATCAGATTACATGACTTTTTTTTTTTTTATTTTCAGGGCAGAACAACATCTGCCGGGCCCTCTAGTATGTATATATATGTATAAAATGTATTCCTGGCCAATTATGATGTTGAATATAATATAATATTTTGTTATTTCGTACGCTATCAACTTTTTTTAATCTAAACACTGCGACGCAAATATTTAACCCTTAAGACTTGGATGTATTCGTTCTAGACGTAAATCATAGTGTGAGAATATCTTGTTACAGAGAGTTTTAAAATATTTGCATTGTTATATCCAGATTATTATTGTGTTATGAAACATTGCATACTGATATGATTCTAAATACTTAAAATAAGAAGTTAAATTGGAAGCTTTATTGGACATTACGTTTCCTACACAATATTTTAGATAACTTTCAATGATTTCACCAAGTATGTTCTATTTTAAAATTTCATCTGTCAATAGTATGTTATTCTGGTCTAATCTGTCACCCTAGACCATAATGGACGATCGTCTTTTACATCAATGCAGAATATTTTTGCAATGATGTAATATGCAAATTATCATTACCACTAAATGGATTTTGTTCTCTTAGAATATATAGATTTCATCGTGTTGTACCTAAAAAGAGGAAAATTCTAAACGCCCCAGGGGGTTCTTTACAATTTACAAAGTTCCTAGACGAACTCGTCCTTTTTCGTCATCATTTCTAGCAGCGGTTACCTTATCCTCCTGTGGAATTTCTTCTTATTTTGCTATTTTACTGTTTTATATTATTCATTTTCTTCTTAAAATTTTGAATTTGGGGACATTTTCCTTAACTACTTATTTCCTGTTTTTTGATAACCATGTTTCTCCTATATATCGCCATGTACTCATTTTGACCAGATAGGAGTTTAAGGCCCCCTGGGCACAAGGTACTCCGATAAACTGTAAAGACTACCTAAAAGAAATTCTACAATTAAATCTGTTTGATAAACCTTAAGCTATGCTAATTTTTTGTTTAAATGCCGAACGAATGTTTCCCGGACGGCAAATAATTGTAAAGTAATATCAATGGGGCTGTGACCTTGAAGGTTGTCCTGCCGTATCCGAACTTCTTGTTGTTGTACCACTCGCCCTCGTACTTGATTCCGTCGGAGCGCTCTGCGATGCCGAACCCGCTGCGCTTGTCGTTCTTCCACTCGCCCATGAACGTCTCAATCACGTTCCCGTCGATCACCTCGTCCTGCACCATGAAGCTGCTGTCCGTGGCGTCCGAGCCGCCCTCGCTCAGCTCCTCCTCGTAGCTCGACTGTTTCGTCTTGGACATGAAGGCCTGCAAAGAGACACGCAGCACTCGTCAGAAATGAACGAATCCACAGAGCGACTGAAAATGGAAAATTAGTTCGAAACGCGCCGCTGCCTGCCTTCAGCGTGTGTCCACTTTTGCCGTGATCCGGAAGTGACCTGCTCCCGGTGCTGCTTTTGTCCTTGAGAACGAAGCCACCCCTTCCGTCCTCCGGCCTCTCTTCCAGTTCGGGCGTCTCTCCGGGGGTGGGGCTCTTGCGGATTGATCGCCTCCTGGTGTGGGCAGCCAATCCGAAAGGGGCACTGCTGCGGACGCCATAGCCGTGGCGCATGCCTTTCGCCCATTGGCCTTGGAAGGTGCCTGCAAGGAGAGAAAAGAAAAACGTTTGTTAGAATGGTCACTCCTTAAACACATGGCCATAGGCTAGGTCTCTTGGCTTTTGCTACCACGAGCTTCAGGTACGAACCCTGGCTGTGACATGAATGTTTGTTAGCGGTTTCTGATGACCGAGTGACTAGCGCTCTCGTTCTCGGTAGTACAAGTATCGGATTCGAATACTGGCGGTGCCATGACTATTTGCAATGGTTCGGAATTCACTTTAAGCCGGAGGTCCTGGTTTCCTATGACCGTAGAGCGTCACAGTGCCCAATCAGACTTCTTCTCACCCACATCATTCCCAAACTGTAAAAGGGGCAACTCAGCTCTAAGGCACAGTGATGTGGTGTGGTGTAGTAGTAGTAGTAGTAGTGGTTTAATCTACATTAAACTGCAGTTCCCGGTCTCATTAGGCCAAAGTGTGCACAAAATAACCATACAGCGACAAACCAAACCAAACTTTAAACACATATAGCTCGACCACCGATTGTGTGGAAAAATGACAAGTTGTCGAGTTGGGCGTATTCAAACGAAGCTGCATAATAGGGGGTGAAAGGTATCTTTGGTAGGGATTTAATTACAATAAAAATAGCTTAAATGTTAATATATAAAGTTTTGCATTATAAAATACCAAAGACAAATTAGAAATTCCACAATAACCATTGAACTCTTTTTTTCAAAATTATTTTACTGCACATATTGTCTTACAAACACACCTAATAAATAATTGATTCCTCCATTTCTACCTTTTAAACTGAATGTTTACCATTCCATACGATCGATAGACTAATTAAAGTCGCATCTTCATACGGACTTTATGTCTTCTTTAAAACCGAAAATTGCGTTCATGTGAACAACGGAATAGGATACACATAATAAACACGTTGGATAGATAGATGATATCACAAATCCATTCATTTTGGATAGGATCTGCAAAAGCCTTTGGTGTTCCCACTTTTCTTAAAACTAGATTTCCACCGAGAAATGAAGATTTGTGGGAATAACGGATGAAACAATATTTCACTTAAGGCTCGTTCCCACCGCGGCGTGAGACGGCGACGAGTCGCGCGGCAGGGAAGAAAATGTTTTCGACTCATTCCCACCGAAACTTCAGAAATCGTTTTACCCCTAGGGAAGTTCAAGTTACTTCTACTAGATGACAGATCTATTATTGGCTCAATCCAAGTCACACGACGCAGCAAGCATTTGAGAGTTGAAAGTTGGTCAACTCGAAGCGGTGGTTTTCAACCGCTTTCAGGCGAAAGCGAGCGTGAGTTTCAGTCGAGCGCGTTGAGGCTAGTGATTGGTCAACGCTTCACGTTTCAGCGCCTCACGCCTCGGTGGGAACGAGCCTTTATGCGGTTTATGTTTGATGCTAAATTCTCTGACCACATCAAACAAATCGTTTTCTATTGGTGGTAGAGTCACTTTTACGACATTTCCACAAAAGTATTTCATCGAGAGGTTTGGCATTCAAATTTAAAATTCAAATCCATAGTTTAAATTGGGACAAGAGTTCGAAGAATAGGCTTCTGATTGGCTTTCGATCTACGTCTTGTGCTATTATGTGAGAACTCATCTTGATTTCTATACTACTGCTGTGCCCAAAAAGTAAGACCAATTATTATTTTTTTTTTTCATAAACTCTTTATTTATTCTTCCCAATTTATTTCATCGCCTTCAAAGTAATGCCGTCCGGACACAATGCACTTATGCCGACTTTTTTTCATCGGCAGGGATGGCTTTCAAAGCGTATGCCGATTCACGTTGAATCTCTTCAATCGACTCAAAACTGTGTCCCTGGGAGTGGTCTTTTGAGTTTAGGGAATAGCCAGAAGTCGCACACATGTCAAGGACTGTGCCAAAAACCTAAAAATAGAAATTCCATACACCCGGGAAATTTAAATTGAAAATTGGTTTTACTTTTGGCACCGTCATATAATAAAATCGCCCATTGCAAAATTCCAGTTAATCCAAAATTTTGTATACGGGAGGTCAGGTTTCCAATCGACTGGTCCCTTCTATGATGTGAGATTTTAGTACATAGTGGAAACTTTCCCTTGCATCAATGACTATTTTATTTTTGTATAAATGATAAGTTTATTATTCCTTTTAATCCTTTTGAGGGAAAATATGACACAAGAATTATTATTATTGTAGTACAAATGTCAATTATTTTAAAAATTAAATTTATATCTATCGACAACTAAAAAACATGAACCATTTTTTTAAAAAAAAACGTCGAGAGACCTTTTTCTCTTTTCACGCCAACAGTATAGAGTAGTAATGGCGGACAGTAAAATAACCAAAAATAGCCAAGCTGTCATCGCATATGTTAAAACTATAATGTAAAAATCACGTGAGGTTTATGATTTTTAAAGCGGGAACCCGATGCGTGCTCTATTAAAATACTATTCTATGGCTGTCACTGAATTCATATTCAAAACTTCAAGGGAAGGTAAAATAAAATTTTTTTTTTTTTTTTTTTTTTTTTTTGTACAGCAACAAGGGGCTTGGGTCTGAAATGAAAAAATATGAACAGAGAAATAATATTAAGCAAATGAATTTACATAACAGTTACAGTAACTGCTCAAATGTACCTGACTCGTGGCTCAGTGACAACGTGCGCCATTGGTGAGTGGTAGGGCAGAGGTTCCACCCACTGGCGGCTTTGTTGCAGACGCTGTTTCAAAGACAAAGTGATTCGATAGCGTTTGGGATGTTCAGTCTCTTGACTTATGAATCTGACTACTTGGTGAGAGTTTTCCGGAGTTTCTCCCATACGATACGTAAATGTGGGATAGTTCCCGCCTTAAAAGTCCTTCTGGAAGGGACTGCCCTCCTTCTTCAAAGACACGAAGCCAATTCAGACTTCTACTTACGGGTGCTCCATCACAACAGAAGCCGCCCTTTTTCCCTCCGTCTATGACATCGCATATGATCGTAGACTTTGTCTGATGTTGCTGTCGATCAAATGAAATAAGAAACAGTAACTGCTCAAATGTACCATTACCAACATTGATACAGGCCCAGCGTTCAGAATCCACTTTAAGCCGTAAGTTTCTGTCTAATAGGACTCTAAAGCGTTGGGTGTAGGGCTGGCAATCCTACCGCGTAAAAAAGTCGGCCTCACGGAGACAAGTTAGACTTCTACCTACGGATAGTTCATTACAACAGAAGCTGAGCCCTTTTCTTTTCAACCATGAGTTCACTGGCGTGGCCTAGATGTCTATCAAGTGGGATAAGAAACAACAACATGTCTCTAATATCTCCCTATAAACTATGATGGCTCACGATAATCCAGCAAAATGACTAATCTGGCACGACTGCGGTTACGAACATGTCGAATTTTATTAAAACAATTATTGCATCTTACAAAGTCTATTTAAATAAAAGTAAACAATTTTTTTGAAAAGCTACAAAAGAACGCTGATCAAATTATGTTTCAACAGTAATAGTCAAATAAGCAAGCAATCGTTAGTACAATATCCCACCAAATGAGAGGTCAGTTATCCACTTTCCTCACGCAAAAGTACACAACGGTACATGCAGAAATATATTGAAAATTCTGCTATATTTTTATATAAGCATCAGTGTCCGTTTATGGACTTGCATTGACGAAAGATACGGCAATACACGGCATTGGTATGCATGCTCTAATATTTAATTAGTTCATTAACATTGTCGAACATCAACCTAATATACACTGATTCACCAAAGTTTTCATATAGATGTTTCATTCATAAAAAATAATAAATAAAATGTTAATAAATAAAATAATAGAAACAATATGGCATGAACATGCTCTTCATTTAATTTCCTTGTTATACGGCTGGACAGATTTTGATGAAATTTTGTGTGTGTGTTTGAGCCGGTCCCTGGATGGTTTAGATTCATGATCTGGTAGGTGGCACTGTAGTTGATATAATTCTTCTGTACATGTGTTTATCACTGAATTCCTCCTAAACGTTTGGACAGATTTTGATGGAAATTTTTGTGTGAGTTTGACACAACACGGAAAATGTTTTTACATCTTTACTGTAACTATCCCCCAGCTATCCCCTTTGTTGTAAGTCCTCACCAGAGGGTGGTGCAGTATATCAACTTCTATACCATTCAACAAATCGCTATGAAAATTGGTGATAATCTGTATTTGAGTATGAAAAATAGGTTCGCGCTATCCACTTTATTGTGACTTGCCACCAGAGAACATTTCCTCTTATAGACCTTTCAAACGATATCCATGAAAATGAGTATGCACATATATTTGAACATGGAGAATAGATTCACGATATGTAATTTTCTACGATGCATTTTTTTTTTTTTGGCAGGACAAAGTATGTCGTGTTCTGCTAGTTTAGAATAAATTCATTTCAAGTGCAATTATAATAAATAGAACATAATTCACAAAAGTTTTCGCATCAGAACAATTCAGTCCAATAAATATATGAACTACTTATTATACAAATTTTTAGTACCTGGATAGATGTCCATGAACTTTAAGAACACTTTTTAATGGCTTTGGTATAGATTTGAATCCATTTTTAATCAATTTGAGATTGATTTTATTTTATTTTTATTTGTATCATAGGCTTCTGTTGCTTCAAGAAATTGTTATGTTTTCGAATTCTTTTTTTCGAGATTTTAGTGAAATAAGTTCTGATGGACTTAAATCTGGCTAACCACTGTAAGGCAATCACGATTCACCATTCACGGCAACATGCTCAGGATCATTATCTTGATAGAGCTTGTATAAAGCAGAGATTTTCTGATGATGATTTAAAATGTTCTTTCAGGATGTCTATATATTTTTACATATAATGGTGCCCTCAATAAATTCAAACTTACTTATTTCAATGGATCTCATGCGTCTCCACACTTTTACTTTGCTTAACAGTAGAGTGTTAACACTTCACTTTTGAAATTCTAATTTGGACTTTTTAAAACCATTATGTAATCACTAATTCTTAATATATTAGATTTTATTTTATTCCAAACATTGTTATATTCCACTGTTCCTTTATTTACGCGATTTCCTCCTGTTTTTAACAGATTAAATTCTATCATTGTTGTTGTCATCGTATCCCCTCATGGAAGGTTTAGCTTGGTTTGTCGCTCTACGGCCATTTGATGCACACTTTGGGCTCATTAGACCGGAACATACAGTTGAACGTGGAGTCCGAACCACTCACAGACATCCATGCTACCGCCCAGGTTCGAACCCGAAGCCTGTGATATTAACGGCCAGAGCGCTAGCCAATTGGCCACCCAGGCCTCCCTTCATGGAAGGAGGGAAGAAGAGGACAACTTCTGTTGTGATGGAGCACCTGTAGGTAGAAGTCTGATTTATACTCCGTGTCGCTGAAGAAGGAAGTCAGGCCTTCCAAGAGGACTTTTTAGGGGGAAACTAAAAATCATTTGCTTATCGTATGGGAAAAAATTCTGTAAACTACCACTACATAGTCCCACTCACGAGGTAAGAGACTGAACGTACCAAACGCCATCGAGTTACCTCCTTTTAATACGCTTTTATTAGTTTCACCTGTATGTTTGTATGTATGTAACTGACTTTCCCCCTGGAGATCTGTTTCTCCTCATATACACTATTTAAGCTGCAAAGAAACATTTACAGGCATCTTTCAGAAAGAAAACAGTTGATTCTTTTTAATACGCTTTTGTATTAGTTTCACCTGTATGTTTGTTTGTAACTGACTCTTTGGGCTCGATTTTTGCCCCTACTTTAAGCGATCAGATTTAATTTAAACGTTGTAGACTTATCAAGGACCGACGACACTAAAATATTTTGATAAGTTTATTATCTCATCATGATTAGGATCGCCAGGATTAGTGATTTTATTTTAACTTATGAAGAGCAATTTAACCCATGTAGAATGAAATTATTCAGTAAAGACATTCAAACCTACTTGGGACAACGGTGACGCGCCTGACTATGGATCAGAAGATTCTCTGTTCGAATCCTGGTTGGCTCGATATATTCCCATTTAGCCTTTGTTTTACTCACAATTACATTATTGTAATAACTATAGTTCCACTCCTCCGTACAGGGACCTCATTTAAATATTATAGTTTAAAAACACTAAAAAACATGATTTTAGAGTTAATAAAACTAAAAGTAAAAAATAAATGAATAGTTTAAAAAAACTAAAAAAACACGCTTTTAAGAGTGAATCAAACTGAAAAGTAAAAAATAATTGTTAACATAAGAATAAAATGACTGACGAGAAAATGAATGTCACTGTTCTAAAAGCGTGGGGTTCTTTGTATGACATTTTAAAACTAGCTCTGCATTTCGGAATGAAACTGGTCAAAAATTATAACGATTGATATCGAGCGCCCCACGCGTTTAGAACAGTGACATTCATTTTTCTCGTCAGTCATTTTATTCTTATGTTAACAATTATTTTTTACTTTTTAGTTTGATTCACTCTAAAAAGCGTGTTTTTTAGCTTTTTTAAACTATTAATTTATTTGAAATAGTGCCTACAATAAAGCCACCAATGGATTGAATCTCAGACCTAATGCTCGGCAGCGGCGCCCGTTGACACTGAGCTACGAGTTACAAAAAACTCGTATAATATGTGGCTGATCAAATTGATATTCGATTTCTGAACTTACGCATGTTCCATAGTATTCTTGCAATTCTGCTGTTAGTTTTGCAGCTAATAATGTAGGATTTTTAAATATTTTTCGAAAGATGATTTGCTTTTTTCTTTGAGACAGTATTGTTAAACTCCCTATTCTTGATTTACCGTTTATTCTTCGATGTGTTTTATATTGTTTTATGATAAAAACATACTTCTTTTTTTGTAATTTTTAACAGTGTAACTTGTAGCAAAGTTACTACATTATAAAAGTTGATAGCTGGAGTCTATCGTTGAAAAATGAAAAATGAGTATTTTAGGCATAGCTGTTAATCATTTAAGTAATGATTCAAAGAGTATTTAGTACTAACAATTTTCATTAAAACAATTAACTTCTTTTTCAATTCCTACTATTAGTTCACACTCTCTCTCTATATATTTATATATCTTATTCACATTTTCAATCGTCCATAAAATACTTTTTATTCATCCACTCAAGTTCAAATACATTTTTTTGAACTTGCAGTGGATGACACTGGATGTTAAGACAGTTTTTTTCAAATATTAATTCATTCCTTAAATTTAATGAAATAGTTTTAGTTTCTAGAGAGAGAGAGAGAGAGAGAGAGAGAATTTTTGTACCGTAAAAAAAAATGAATGAAAATTATTTATCAAAGACTTTCTGCAATATAGTGAAAAAAAAATAGGAATTGACTTAAATTTTTTTTCTTATATTACTTACTTTTTATTTTGAAATTTTTATATCTGAAATACAAATGCAGAAAAGAACGAGGTTGCTTATTAACAATTTTAATATTAAACTTTTTTATATAACTTAAAAACATGTAATTTCATTTTTAAAAAAATTGATTGCATTTCAAACAGACGATTTTAGAACTATTTGTTACAAAAAAAAAAAACAAAAAAAAACAAGTACTGAAACGAATTTAACATAAAAATGGATTAATCACACGATTTATTACGTGTTTGCAGTAATATTAATTAGTTAATATGCTTAATTCCAAAATAGTTGTTCAAAACTGATAATACTGATATGTTCAAAACTTCATTATTTTTATAATTTTCAAAAGCTTTTTTTAATTGAATTTTTATGCTTAGAGTTTTCTACCTGTAATTTAAATGGCAACAAATTCAAACAAATATGCTTTAATCTATTTCGCGTCATAAATGAGTTCTTTACTACTGTGCCCAAAAAGGAAGACCAATTTTTTTTTTTCAAAAACTCTTTATTTATTTTCCAAATTTATTTCATCGCCTTCAAAGTAATCCCCTCCGGACACAATGCACATATGCCAACGTTTTTTCCAATCCTCAATGCATGCTAATGAGTCATCTTCGGGGATGGCCTTCAAAGTGCCCGCCGATTCACGTTGATTCTCTTCAATCGACTCAAAACGGTGTCCACGGGTGGTCTTTTGAGTTGAGGGAATAGCCAGAAGTCGCACGGTGGGAATACGGTGGTTGTGGAGAAATATTGGTTTCATTTTTGTCGAAAAAGTCACGAAGAATCAATACAGTGTGAGCTGGCGCATTCACGTTATTAGCTCGACTGATCGGTTGTTTCCGGGTCATAAGCCTAAATCCAAGTCTCTTCTCCAGTTATGTTGCATTTCAAGTTGTCCTGATAGTCAGAAAGCATTGTTTTACGCACTTCAACGCTGCGATGTTTTTAAAAAAATTAAATGTTTTCGGTACAAATTGAGATTTAACGTGTTTGGGGCCCAAAATGGAATTTTGAAATACTTTTGAAATTCCAACAATTCTGCAAGGTCTCAATTGTAAAATCGACGGTTTGCAAGCACCAAATCTTTAATTTTTTTGTGAGCTTCGTCGGTTGAGTTGGAGGGTCGACCAGAGGGCTCTTCGTCTTCAACGCTTTCTCTGCCTTATTTGAACTGTTTATACCACTTCTAAACATTTATTTCCGATGTAGGAATGCTCACTTCTGCAACATTCTATACGTTTCCGCAAATAAAATTGAATGCAAGTTCTTTGCTCAATTAATTCAGACATTTCCAAAATCGCCGGAATCAGTTTTAGCGTCTCACAAAGCCAAGCGTAACACAAACATATGAATATTTGACGTCAAATTTCACACTGTCAAGGACAGTGCCTAAAAAAAAGAAGAAAAAAATTGAAATTCCACAAGCCTCGGGAATTTTAAATTGAAAAGGGGTCTTACTTTTTGGATGCAGTATTATTTAGATAAACTAATTAAGTAATATGAAACATTGTGGGTAAAATAGCAGGGTAAGGGCAGTTGGGATTTGTCTTCAAAAATTCTTTTCGCCAAAGTGCGCCAATAAAAGGTTGCAATTGTAAGGGAAGTAAACTGCAAACAGTACCAGAAATCTCTGGGTTACCTCATTTGGCGACTTGTCGTCATAAAAAAAGTGACGACAAATCCCTATTTTGAAATTTGGCCATATTATGATTCAAACATATATATTCAAATGATATAAAACATATATTAATTCAGATTTCTATTTTAGGATCTCATTTTAAATGTTTAGGAGAAAAGAATAATGATGAACTGTGAATAAGTATTCAAAAATTTATTGGTTATGTTAAAATCAAGGCTGCCTTAATACACCGCTGATCGCTATAATCAAATTAATTATTTTTACATTTCTATTATATACTGTTGCAAATTACAATTTATTTCTACAGAAAATACATTTTCTTTTATAAATACTACCGCAATATTATATTTCTACTTGATATCTGAATTTACCAACTAAAAATGTATTTAAATTGTTCTTTTTTAATTTATAATTATAATTTTAATTGATAAAATAAACAATAATTGAATATATGTATTCTTAGCGTAAGAAATTTATTAAAAAAAATAGCTATATTTCTTTATTTTAATAATGTTTGATAATAAAAAATGTGTATGCAAAAATTACATGGCGAAAGTTAAATTTGGCGCTTTGGCATACAAATTTGGCACAGGAGGTACAGGATTCTAGATATTTAACCATAATCATATTGAAATATGAACCTGAAACTATTTGAATTAATTAACCAATCTAACCATCAATTAAGGGATTGATATTTTGAGTTAAATTCATCTTGAAGCACATTGAAGAAACGCAAACAATTGACAACTAATGCCAGTTGAATCGATCATTATTCTGATTAAACAGACAAATTTCCACTCTATCAAGGTAAATAGGAAGTAACGACATGCATACATAGACGCACATAAGATGTGTAATATATCCCCGCCAACTTCCATAACATAATTCCTTCCATAACAACTTCCATAACATTCCATAAGTAATATAAAAAAAAAAATTAATGTCAATTCCTATTTAGGTCAACAAAGAAAATTTTATTTAATTTTCATTAAATAATTGCAATTAATATAAATATGTATATACATATGACAGAATCACACTATTAAGTGGCAAAATAGAAGGCGAATTTCCTTTACAATTTTCCATTTTCCTTTCTATGTAGGGTGTTGGACTATTATTTTTGTTTGTTTCTATTTATTCGCTTTCTATTTTTTTCGTTTCTAATTTATGAAGCTCATGGTGGTCTATAATTTCTCATTCTATCCATCTCTTGTATCTTCTCTCCCATATAAAACTAAAATTAATTAATTAAATTTAATTAACGAATTAATATTTGAAAAAACTGTATTGACATCAAGTGTAACTCTACTACTTGTGTAACTCCACTCCAGGGTAACATCCACTACAAGTTCAAAATAATGTATCTGAACTGGAGTGGATGAATAAAAAAAAGTATTTTATGAACGATTGGAAATTTGAACAAGATATATAGGGAGAGTGTGAACTAATAGCAGGAATTGAATAAATATAATTAATTAATTAATCAATTCCAACTATAATTAATATTAATAGTTGGATTTGAACAAAAATATAGCTTAAAAATTCTACAAAATTCAATTTCATATAAAGAATATAGAGGAGAAACAAAGGATTTCTCCTTTTGTTTGTCTTTATAACAATTTGCATATTATAAAGAAAAAAATCAAAACGACATGGTGGATAGTGCCGGGGGATAGTAAATTTTCGAACTCTGGTAGCCTGGTTTAAAATCCATTACGTGAAGCCAAATCAAAAGTTATCTAATTTAATATGATAAATAGTAGGTAAAGTAGGAAGTATTTTCATTTGTAACGTCTCGGCCTATATGAGACCTATATCGGCTTCGAAAAAGAGGGTCGCTTTCAGGTTCATGGGAACACTTTAATTTTTATTTTCCAGCTCTATATACGTACAAATAATGAATTCTGGGTTATTGTACAATGAAATGAAAAATTAAACATAAAATTTGATCAAAGAGCACGATTAGATCACAAGTATAGTTCACTCGAAGGTCGGAGATTTTTCAAAGTACCCGAGTCTATGCCGAATCTAATTGCATGGTCTGCTGCAGACCTTAATGATCACAAGGCGTGATACACGAAACCACAAGGAGCTCACTCTGAAAACAGGCAGAAATTCTACCTATTCAGATTCAGAGGAAAGATCTGATCGTATCTGGCCGATTCATCACAGAACTCTCTCTCTCTTCTTCTCCAAAAACCTCTAAGAAAATCCGTCTAGAGAGGGGCAGCTTCCCTCACTTCCCATTAGAAGTAGACATTTCTCAGCTCATTTTCGACCAGCCAATTGCAGATGGAATAACTCATGGTGTAGTTTATATTCCATCTGTAATTGTTCGACCTGTGAAAGTCGCACGGACAATCACTGATTTCTCATTATGCATTATATCGAATATCTGCAATCAGATTTGAGTGACAGGTTGTTCTCATTAGTACAAAACACTAATTGCCTGCAATATAAATATCCACGATACTGCTGTTATCAAATTTGAGTGATGGGTTATTATTATGTACTTGCCAAATAATATACATTTCTTTCACCTGGGAACGAAATGCCAAAACATTTCCCTTGAGAAAAAATGCTGCATCATTGAATGAAAATAAGATGCAAATCCACCGGATACCATTTGGGTGGTGTTTATTTCAAATTTTGAAAGAAAACATAGGTGTAGGGTAGAAGGCATCCTAAACAACGTCACATTTGCCGCATATTGGCCATTTTAATTTGCGAATGACAGCAAGCTGTTTTTTTTTCCGTCGCTCTACTGCATGTTCTCAACAAACAGTTTAAAAAATGAAACCAATCATCTCTATTTCATCGATGGGGCCTAATGGCTAGCACTCTGCCGCTCGGTGCCACAGGATTCGTGTTAGAGTCTCGGCGTTTTCGTGGATGTTTGTAGAGGTTCGGAATCCCCTTTAAACCTTAGGTCCCGATCTAATATAACTTTATTGCAAGTACTGCACAAGTCTACGGAATGAAATGTACAGTATCATTTATTTTTCTCCTCTTGTATATTTTCATAATTTATATTTAATTATTCTTATAATATATATATATTCTTAAAATTTTTCGAATATTGAAAATTTATATTCCTCAGTTAAATACATAGTTGGCTTGTCACTCTACGGCCATCTTCTGCAAACGAGGACTAAACAGACCGGGACCTACTGTTTAACGTGCATTCCGAATCGCTCACAAACATCCATGCCAACGTGAGGATTTCTGGAACCTGAAGCCTGTGGTCAGAGCGCCAGCCAATTGGCCATCAGGCAGTTAAAAAAAAGTTTTTATAGGATTCATTAGGAAAGGAATTTATAAGTTTTAGGAAGAAATATGAAAACAAGCCAAATCTTTTTTTTTTTTCTCTTTTTAGTGTTAAATTAAAATTTAATTTAAGCGGTTTAGAATGAAAGTTAAAAAGAAATGAAAAAAATTATAACACTGTATATGTTATACACTGGGGTATAGTGAATTATGATGCATCTAACGTGGTAATATGTTGCTACATCCAGGCTATAAATTATGCCTCAAACAGACCAACGCACCATAATGGGGATAATTAAGATTTTCAAAAGAGGTTTTCAGGCAGAATTTGCAGTCGAACATTTTTAAGGATTCGGTATAAAATTCCGATTCCCGACCCTTTTATACAAATAATTATTATGGACGATTCCCGACTCTTTTATAAATATATTTTTATTATTTAATAATTTTTTTACCATTATAATAACTGGCTCGGAATCCTCGTTAAACTGTAATCCCCACTGTGTTTAGCCCTAGTGTGCAAAAGATGACCGTAGAGCGACAAACCAAACTATTTCATAAAGAGAAATCTTTATGGGTTGTCGGGCTCTCAGTTGCAATCATCAAAACCTTTAGGTCAAATGGTCAAGGACCAATGGTTCCAAAAACTTTACAGGCCATGACTTGGTACATTCTATAAACAAACCACAACTTTTCTTTTAAAAAAATGGATTTACAGTGGATAAAAATATACAATGGATTTACAACGAACAAAATCGTAGTTGAATGGTAGAAGTATTTGCACGAGAGAATTATTTTGCCTAAATTAATACCATAAACAGTTGTGACGAAATTATTTTAGTTGTTAATTAATAAAACATGAATTATTTTACCTAAAAAGATAATAACTATTTTAAAAATTAAAATTAATTTTTTTTCAGGCTAAAAAAATTATTAACAACCGTAAAATTGTTTTTTTCTTAAATGTAAATAACAAAAGATATAAGCAACTGCCAGTAGGCAGCAGATGCCCTTGGCCCACCATGGGGCTGTTCCGTCACTGATGATGATGAAATATTACGAGACTATATTGGACATATATAATTTTTTTTATTGGACATATATAAATTTATTTTCTAACATGTTGAGTCTGATGGCCCCTATTATATTATTACACCTACATTTCCAAAATAAAATAGCTTTTCTTCAAATATTGAAATAGATTTTGTTTCCCTCCTCCACCGCAATCTGTTGTTTCTTATCCCGCTTGGTAGACAGCACCATCTAGATCCAGTCCAAGAACCCGTGTGGTCTCGTGGAAGGAGGGAAATTGGAGCAGCTTCTATTGTGATGGAGCCCCGGTAGGTAGAAGTCTGAATTGGCCCGGCTACTCTGACATGTTACGGGGTAGGGTTGTCAGCCCTACGCCAACTGGCATATTAGATCAGGATTTTTGGTTTAAAGTGAATTCCGAACCATTATAAGCATCCATGACAACGTTGGGATTCGAACCCGAAAACTGTGACATCGAGGGCCAGTCACTTGGACATCAATATGTGATAGCGTAGAATATTAATTATAAAATAAATAATAAAAAGTAAAATAATATTTTTAAACAATAAATAATACATAAATATGTAATTAATTAAAAAAATTTCAATTCTCGAAATTTGGTGAGAATTATAATACGAAGAGTAAAATAATAATTATAAAATGAATAATAAAAAGTAAAATAATATTTTAAAATAATAAATAATGCATAAATATAATTAATTAAAAAAAATTTCAATTCTCGAAATTCTAATAATATTATATAATAATATTATAATATTACACAATAATATATTATATAATAATACATAATATTGTATAATATCTATATCAAGAATTCAGAATTATAATTAGAAGAATAACATATATATTATAAAATAAATATGCTTTCGCAAGCGACGGAGAAGAGCGAAAAATTAGATTCGAAGTGCAAAAAAAAAATCGAGCAGTCCAGTTTGTTAGTATTTGCAGAATCGATATGTGTGTTCTCGTGGACGAGAGGAAATCGTCTGACAGCAGCGCGTTGCCAAACACGAGTCTCAAAATAGCAGAGGTGTCGGAATTCGGCCTTCTGCGCTGCTCAAAAACAAACGAAGCTAACGGCAGTCCTTTCTCTCTTTTCATCTCATCTCCACAAGATTCAAAATGCAACGAAATTTTTTTAAAAAAATTATGTCAATTTGCGAGAATTCGTTTCAAACCCATTTAATTCAGCTTTTAATTTTTAAATTGTTTAAAAGGAATTTTTTTCGTTATTTAACCGTATTAATTCCACTGATATACACGAAAGATAATTAACTAAATGTGTTATGCAACTATGACATGATTTGTATTTCATTGTGTCTTTATTTGTATTTCTGAAAAGTTTCAGTTTTACTTTTGAAGAGTATTATGTTATTAAATAAAAAATTATAATTTAATTTGTGCAAAAAAAATTTATTTAAATTTCTAGCTAAAGTTTCAAAATTTTATTATAAATATTTAAGAAATATTTTGTAAAAATATTTTTATTTATATATTATAAAAATATATTTATAATTTTAAATATTGTATTGTTATTGTATAGATTATGCAACTTAATGCATTTTTATTTTTTCTTCGCAATATTCTATTTTTACAGACATAATTATTATACAGTAGAACCTCTGTAAATCGAACTTCAAGGGAGACGCCAAATAATTCGAGTTATACAGTTTCGAGTTACGCAGATTTTGTAAGAAAATATTCGACTTGTAGATGTTTAGATTCTTTCTGACTTATTTTGAGTTAGAGAGATAAAATAAATAAAAATTCATGTTACAGAGGTAATAAACATGTTTGTTTGCAACTTAAAAGTTATATTATGCACTGCAATAAAAAATCAAAAGTAATTCCGAAACAACCTTAAAATTAAAAATATATGTATTAAAAAAAGTCAGTTATTATTATTTATATATATATATATATTTTTTTTTTGCTTTAGACAATTCTATCGTTCTGTATCTATAGCATTATCTAAGCTATAAAGAGTAGAAAATTCTTTTTCTTCCGAGTTGCTATTTCATAGAATTGGTTATTCTATTTATTATGCACTCAAACATTGTTTTCTAGGAAACAATGACGTGCATTGTCGGCCAATCCTTAAAGTCAGTGACTTATTTTCTTCGAGCTGTAGAGGTAATTAGTTTCAAATGATCAAGTTGTAAAGGTTGTAAAATCAAACATTGCTAATGTTCGAGATACAGAGGTCCAATTTTTTTTTTTTTTTCGAGTTACGGAGGGAAAATATATACCAAAATGGCTTGTGGGGATGGACTTATTATTTCGACTTATAGAGGGTTGAAATTTCGAGTCATGGAGGTTTTGGGGCTTGAAGGGAAGGGAACCAAAAATGTTTTCGTGTTGTGGAGGTTTTCGACTTATAGAGGTTCGACTTAAAGAGGTTGTACTGTATATTGATATATATTTTAAAATTTTTTTTTGAAAATTATTTTTGATTATTTTATTATTATTAATTTTTTTTTTTTACATTATTTTTGATAGATATGCTTTTAACATTTGAAAGAGTTAAAAAATAAACAAATGAAGATTAAAAAAATAAACAATATCTATGAAAGTCATACAAAAATAAAATATATAACAAATAACGCAGAACATATATGTATCACAAGTATATGCAGAATTTCTTTCCTGGTTGTAAAAAAATACTTATACTGGATAAATACAACCAATAACAGAAAAAAATTAATTTTCAAAGTTTCATTTGTATATACAATTTTTCTTTGTATTTTTTTACTTATTATTGGATAAATACAACCATAAACAGAATTATTTAATTTTTATAGCTTCATTTGAATACAAAATTTTTCTTTGTATTTTTTACTTATTGTTGGATAAAAATAACCATAAACAGAATTACTTAATTTTGACAGTTTCATTTGGATACAAAATGTTTCTTTGTATTTTTCTATATTATTGGATAAAGATAACCATAAACAGAATTACTTAATTTTCATAGTTTCATTTGAATACAAAATCTTTCGTTGTATTTTGTATTTTTACTTATTATTGGATAAAGATAACCGTAAACAGAATTACTTAATTTTCATAGTGCCATTTTTGAATAAAAAATTTTCTGTGTATTTGTAATTTTACTTATTAACTTTACTTATTACTTTATTTTGATTATAAAGATAACCATAAACAGAATTACTTAATTTTCATACTTTCATTTGGATACAAAAATTTTCTTTGTATTTTGTATTTTTACTTATTACTTTATTTAATTATAAAGGTAATCATAAACAGAATTACTTAATTTTCATACTTTCATTGGGATACAAAATTTTTCTTTGAAGTAAATCAAATTTATTAGATTGGATAAGATTTTTTTCTTTTTCAAAAATGAACATAAATTAAACATTTACATATTCAGTATTAAACAACAGCTTTTTCTGGAACCACACGTAATCTCCCGAGCATGCGCACTCGCTCATGAAAACTCCGCCGACTGTGCTTCCGCTTTGTTGGGATCACGTGACTCGGGAGGGAAACGCTTGTTTGCACTTTGTTGTTCTTGAAAGAAAGACGGGGGAAAAAGTAAACAAAACAGAACGGCGCGAAATGCCTCTGAGAGAGTGTTTTCTTAGCTCTCTCTCCACTGAGTAAGCTTGCAGTTCGAGAAATGAGGACTTCGATGATGCCATAAACAAAAACAGTTTTAGTGGTTGGATGCATGTTATTGGAATCTCTGTCAAGGTCGAACTTTTTCTAAGTGAAATTGGAGATTAAAATGAATCCCCCTCCAAAAAAACCTCATATTTCCGTGAATAAGAATTTTTTTTTGTAATGGTTGGATTTTTTTGCAATGGTGGAAAAATGCAGCTTTTCTCGGTATTTATATTGTATTGCATATAATATTTAATACAGTACAACCTCTTTAAGACGAAAACCTCCAAAACTCGAAAAAAATTTGTGTTCAAGCCCCAAAACCTCCATGACTCGAAATTTCAAATAATTATTCAATATATATGTCGACATAATTATTCAATCCCCCACAAGCCATTTTAGTATGTATTTTCCCTCCGTAACTCGAAAAAAAAAAAAAAAAAAAAAAAAATTGGACCTCTATATCTCGAACATTAGCAATGCTTTATTTTATGATCTTTGCAACTCGATCATTTGAAATTATTTCGGAATTATGTTGATTTTTTATTGTAGTACATACTATAACTTTTCAGTCTCAAATAAACATGTTTATTACCTCTGTAACTTGAATTTTTATTTATTTTACCTCTCTAACTCAAAATGAGTCGGAAAGAATCTAAACCTCTGAAGTTGAATATTTCCTTACAAAATCCGCTTTAAGTGATAACATCGAAAACTCTATAACTTTAATTATTTCGTCTCCCTTGAAGTTCGACATACAGAGGTTCTACTGTATAATTATGTTTTATCCGTCTTGACTCTTTTAGAACTATACGGGACACAATTAAGTCATCGGATATTAGTGAATTCTTATCTAACAACAAAAGTAAAGTCGGGGTGATAATCGGGAATGAGTGGAAAATGGAATGGGAAAACTCGCAAAAGAGGCTGTTGCCTATTTTAGATTAAGAACTGGACACGATTGCCTGGCTGAACATCTGTCCAAAATAGGGATTCTGAATTATGATAAATGTGTTCTATGTAAGACAGAGAAAATGAATAAGGTCCATCTAATTGTTTGCTTGGAACTGGTCTCGTAACTTTCAACAGAATGGTGAAGAGTGTACTTTTACTGAGGGTCAGAGAAAACATGTCCTGATCACACGGACTTTTAATTATGGTGGTTCTGGTTTTTTAAAAATCTTATCCTTAGAACATTTAATTTATTTTTTAACTGTTTTTAAGGCCATTTTTGGTCGTTTTTTTTGTTTTGGTCATTTTTTTTGTAATTTGATTTTTTTGTTTTTACAGTAAGTGAACAAATATGTATGGGTTGAATTCTAATAAAGTAATAGGTGGTAATAACAACATTTAATTTTAACATTAATTCGTAGAATTTTGGAGAAAGAAAATTTATGTTTATTAATTTTGTCAAATTTTTAAACCGATTCCTGATTCCCAACTTGAAGAAAGGGGATATTTCCTGGCTAGGAGCAAAGAGAAAGGTGGAAACCTCTTAAATTGCATCCTGAAATGCTGCTGCCAAATTGCGTTGACAAAATAAAGAGTTGCTTCCTGAAATTGAGTTCTGGGTGACATCAAATATGCTACATACTACTGTACCCAAAAAGTAAGACCCATTTTCAATTTAAAATTCCCGGAGCTTATAGCACTGTTGCTGGCACTGTCCTTGACATCTGTGAGAAATTTGACGTCAAAATCTTCCTTAGTGTTTGAGTTACGCTTGGCTTTGTGAGACGCTAAAACGGATTCCGTCGACATTTGAAATGTATGAATTCATTGAGCAAAGAACTTGCATTCAATTTTGTTTGCGGAAACGTATAGAATGTTGCAGAAGACATTCGGTGAGCATTCCTATATCGGAAAGAAATGTTTAGAAGTGGTATAAACAGTTCAAAAAAGGCAGAGAACGCGTTGAAGACGAAGAGCCCTCTGTTCGACCCTCCACCTCAACCGACGAAGCTCACGTCCAAGACATTAAAGATTTGGTGCTTGCAAACCGTCGATTTACAATTAGAGACCTTGTTGATGATGTTGGAACTTAAAAAAGGTAGGTGAATTCCATTTTGGGCCTCAAACGCGTTTTTCGCCAAAAATGAACCCATATTGTTCCACCACCATCGTATTCACACCGTGTGACTTCTGGCTATTCCCTAAATTCAAAAGACACACTGGGGACACCGTTTGAGTCGATTGAAGAGATTCAACGTGAATCGGCGCGCTTTGAAGGCCATCCCTGCCGATGACTTTTCAGCATGCTTTGAGGATTGGAAAACAAGTTGGCATTGTGTCCGGAGGGGATGACTTGGAAGGCGATGAAATAAATTTGGAGGAATAAATAAAGAGTTTTTGAAAAAAAAAAAAAAAATTGGTTTTACTTTTGTGCACAGTAGTAACTGCCTTTAACTGCCTTTGCACTAATAGCAAATGAGCTCTAGTTAATGCATTAGGGAAAAAAATAAATTTTTTCGCAGAATGAATACAACAGACCTAAATGGGCAACTTAAAAGACCCAAATTATGATTATTTAGACTTTTGTTTGCAACCTGTAGATCCCGGTAGGTTAGTTTCCCACGGTATCCTTTTAGCTAAAGCAGTATGAAAAAGGAACTACCCTGAAAAACTTTTTACAAAAACTGAAACTGTTTGCCAAAGAAATGGTCTTTCCATTAGTGGTATGGATCCATAACTGAATTTTTTTCAAAATCCCCTATACCGCCTATGAAACTCAATAAATGATTCCAAGAAGTAAAGATTTAATTTATCTGATACAATTTCAAGATTGTCGACTTCAAAACACAATTCAAAAAGTAAATTTAAGAATTTTATGAATGATGAATAAATTTTCGCTCCCTATTTCTTTTGTTGAAATGCCATCATAATTTGAATTTTTTAATTTTATTTATTTTAACGATGTATGAATAGATAGGATATGAGTGTCTTAACATTATAGTGTTTGAAATATTATTATTAACAGTAAAAATTAATCAATTTTACTGCAATGAAATAATAATCAAAAAACAAACATTTAAATTCATACAGCAATAATAATTAAAAACAAACATTTAAATTCATACAGCAATAATAATTAAAAATATTTCGAGGTTATTGCTATTCAAAGCCAATAACATTTCTTTTGTCTAATGTTTCATCATCAACAGTGGTGCAACAGCCCCATGGTGGACCAAGGCCATCCACCTATTGACAGATTTCAAGACAAGAAATATTTTCTTTTACGGGGTAGGGTTGTCAGCCCTACGCACAACAGCTATATTAGTCTGGACCTACGGTTTAAGGTGGATTCCAAACCACTGCAAACATCCATGGCACCGCTGGGACTCGAATCCGAAACTTGAGGCACCTAGCGCCTGCCAGTCAGTCGGCCATCAGGCCCTTGTCTAATGTTTAATAAGATTTTTTAAAAATTATTAAGAGGTATTTGACCCTCCTCTTTGCGATAGTGGGAGGGGGAGGGGGGGGAGGGGTCGTATTCAAAAGCTTGATAACGTCTGTATTTAAATAATATTTAGGAAATTTCAAAAAGCAAATGTGGAAGTCAACACTAACCTGTGGTAAAGGTAAATTTTAACAAGCTTAGATGAACGAAGATTTTTCATTATTTTAAATAATCGATATTCTGTCTTTCATTACAATGTTTTAGTCAGTGCAAATTTATTTATTTAATGTTCAAGGTCCTTTCCAGTGATGGATTTAGGTTCGATGGCGCCCTAAGCCCAAGTTAATTTGACGCCCTTATATTATAATAATAATAATAAAAATACGAATAGTAATAATGGATTCCAATTAAATTCGAATAATGGATTCGAATTAATTTAATTTTGAATTCTATTTCAAAATTATTCTTTGCAATGTTATTGAAAATAGTTATCAATTTCTTTTATTAATCAGATAAATTGACTCATTTAATTTGCGTTTCGAGACCTATTTCTTTATATTTTTGTGATTTTTCAAGTTCTAGTACGACCTTTCTAAATTGATCATTGTAAGCTTTGAAAAACTATAAAATTATTATGCAAGATTAAAAAAAAAAAAAAAAATAAAGTTTTTTTGAGTAACCGGACAAAGCTATAATTAAATAGGTGAATTAATATTTTGTGTTGTGATGATGAGCAAACAAACGTCACATTTAGATTTTTAAGAAAAATTATGAAAAAATCTAACGTCAATAGATAAATGCTATACTTAACGAAAATTTTTTTTAGTACCTGCTTGTTAGATATTTTAAATTTTGCTACTTACACGATTCATTATTTTTAACAATAATTCTACCCCTTTAAATATTGACATCTTCAGGTTGACAAAACAAGAAAAGAAGCATAAAAATTCGGTTTTAAAGTTGATAAAAACAAAATCGATTTCAAATCTTTGCCGAGCTAGGCCCGGACCTAAGCTTTAAACCGTCACTGGTCATTTCCCGATTTGCTTAAATTGATTCAACCTCTTAAAAGAGAATTTTCGTTTTTGCGGATTTGATTTTTGCCGCTCTATGACAATTTTGTATACACGAGGGCTAAACAGATGAGTCTACAGTTTACCTACAGTTTAACGTGGGTTACGAACCACTCACAAACATCCATGCCACCGCCAGGATTCGAACCGGAAGCCTCTGATACCAAAGGCCAGGGTTCTAGCCACATGGACACGAGGTCACCGGTTTTTGCGGAAAAACTGACAAACCACTTCAATGAGCAACTATTTGTCTTCCTAAAGAATAATGGAATCTCAAATCCTTTTAGATCATTTTCAATACAGAAATACGCATGTAATAATTCATATCTCACGAATGAAGTGGGAAATCATCAGCATAATAAAGTTAATAGAAAACAAACTTTTAATCATCCCAAAAAAATAATTATCCAAATAATAATCAAATAAATATTTCTCGTTTACAATAGCAGTTAAAAAACCGATATTTAATTATTTTGCATTTTTATTTCCTTTATGTTTATGCTAGCACAATAATTTTTATATTTTATGTTTGTATTGTATTCATGTATATATATTTATAAGTATTTTTGAATATTATTCTCACCGTTCATCGTAACGAGGAGTTACATAGACTAGATACGATATTGAGATAAAATTATAATTCCTTCTAAAATCAAAGCTACAAATGAAATTGCAGAACAAAAATGTCGACAGGAGAGCAGCTACTGCCCTCACAAAGATTAAGGTTGGAGCACCACAAAAATAGGAAACTTTCTGCTGATGAAGTTAAAAAATACCAAAATTGTACAACCTGCCCTGATGTCGAGCTTACTCCCCATCATAACTTTGACGGCCCAGCTGCTGCAGCCGCCATGCATTGTCTGGACCATACTTTGAAGGGGTATTTACTACTGCGTCCAAACAGTAAGACTAATTTTCAATTTAAAATTTCGGGCTTAAGGAATTTCAACTTTTTTTAGGTTTCTGGTACTGTCCTTGACATCTGTGGGAAACTTGACGACAAAATATTCATGAGTGTTTGAGTTACGTTTGGCTTTCGTGGGAGAAGCTAAAACTGATTGCGGCGATTTTTGTAATGTCTGAATTCATTGAGAAAAGAACTTGCATTCAATTTTGTTTCCGGAAACGTAGAGAATTTTGCAGAAGGCATTTGATGAGCATTTCTATATCGGAAAGAAATTTTTACAAGTGATATAAACATAAGAAGTCAGAGAACGCGTTAAAGACGAAGAGCCCTCTGGTCGACCCTCCACCTCAACCGACGAAGTTCACGTCCAAAACATGAAAGATTGGTGCTCGCAAACCGTCAATTTACAATTAGAGACCTTCTGATGATGTTGGAATATCAAAAGATGGGCCATTCCATTTATGCCTCAAACGCATCAAATCTCGATTGGTACTGAAAACACTGAATGCTCCATCTCACACTGCTTTGATTCTTCGGGACTTTTTCGCCAAAAATGAAACCCATATCGTTCCACAACCATCGTATTCACACCGTGCTACTTCTGGCTGTTCCCTAAACTCAAAAGACCACTCCGGGGACACCGTTTTGAGTGGATTGAAGAGATTCAACGTGACGCGCTTTGAAAGCCATCCCTGCCGATCACTTTTTAGCATGCGTTGCGGATTGGGAAAAAAAGTTGGCATAAGTGCATTGTGTCCGGAGGGGATAGCTTTGAAGGTGATGAAACAAATTTGGAAAAATAACTAAAGAGTTTTGAAAAAAAAAAAAAAAAAAAAAAATGGTCTTACTTTTTGGGCACAGTAGTATATTGATATCTATGCGGAATCGAGTTATTGGACCAATTGGAAACTTGCCGTAGACCTTGTGGGCGCGCTTCAGTTGCTATGGTAATACTCACTCACAATTTTTTTAATGGTTTTCTGCAAGACAAATTGGTTTCAACCACTACGTCGGCTTTCGTTTGTTTTCAATTTCGATTTTTCGCACAAACAAATTTTAATTTTGATACAAGCAAATATTGCCATTTTTGAAAACTATTTCACAATAGTTTTATTCATTTTTAGGCTGTATTCAAAAGATAAACATAGTGCCAAATGCAACTCTCAAAACTAAGGATCGGTTTCTTTTTTTTAAAAGCATGCATAATATTGCTGTAGATATAAATAA
Source organism: Caerostris extrusa (assembly GCA_021605095.1). Taxonomy (NCBI): domain Eukaryota; kingdom Metazoa; phylum Arthropoda; class Arachnida; order Araneae; family Araneidae; genus Caerostris; species Caerostris extrusa. The sequence goes on from BPLR01018578.1 coordinate 66,661, forward strand.
CAAATGTATTATGACATCATCTTTTAATTAAAAAAAAATGAACTAATTATCTTTTTTTTTTTGTAGTTCCGACGGTAAAACCACGCAATTGCCCTGGGACAAATAAGAATTCAAAGAAGAATTTTTGTTTTGTCAATTCCAATTGCTCTTTCAATAATCAAAATGATGGTTTATTCAAATAAAAAATTGATGCAAGTCGATATTACTGATTGATAACAAAAATGTATAAAAAAATCAAAATACACACAAAAGCTATCTATCAGGTTTTTGCGAACAAACTGAATAATTTATTTCAGTATTTTATACCTACTATCAAGGTTTTCTCATTACTTATTTTTGCTACTAAAAAAAAATTATCTCTTCAATAATACTGACTTCCCCCTTGTTTAACAAAGGACCCTACGTCTCATATTTATTATAAAAATTTAAAATTTAAAATTTACATTAAAGTTTATCTATAAAAAAAAGTTTATCTTTATAAATTAAAGTAAATGTCTTTAGTAAATTATTTAACAACTATTAATAAACGAATACCATTCTACAATTGACTACTTACTGTCTTATCGAATTGGACATATCAAACTTTTTTTACAGTATTTGTCACTTGAAAATTCAAGAAAACAAAAACAAGTCGCGAAACCCTCTAAAAATACATTTATTAGGATATCTTCACTGGACACAGTATTTATTATATCTTCAAAAGTAATAAAACAAGTACTGTTTAACCCGGCACGATCATACCGGATTAGACGTTTTGCATTATTGAGAGTTTTAACTGGAATACCAAATAAAAATAAGTCTACATATAAATTTAAACGATTAAGTCATGTACACATTTAATGTATTTACGCACGTTCTGAACCTGGGAAGACAATATAAATATCCATCTATTGTTTTCCATTCCAGCAATGAATAAAATATTCCTTTACATTTATTAAATGTCTCTCATGGTCACATGCGCAAAGTCCGGTTTGGGGCTCAGCAGTCAAATAAAATTTGGAAATTGTTCAAAAGACTGGAAAATAAAGTTCTTTGAATGATTACTCATTCTCCCTCGGTACTTCAGAAATGAGGATATTAGAAACTCTCGACCTTCCCAGTATTAGACAATTCATCTTTAATACCTCTAAAAAGAAAAGCCCGATGGCCGAGTGATTAGCGCTGTGACGCTCGGTACGATAGGTTTCGGGTTCGAGTCCCGTCGGTGCCGTAGATGGTTGTAGTGGTTCGGAATCCACTTTAACCCGTAGGTCTAATATGATAATAGAACCTTACGGGGGGGTACTCCGAACACGTAGCATATCTTCAAGCTACACGTGTTCCCCGGTAGTGCTAAATGAGTGACAGCCTTTGCTTATGGCATAAAGATTATCTGCACCTGTATTAGAACAACAACCTCTAAAAGTTTTATGATTCTATCCCTTTCCCTGGTAATTCTAATCTTAGACCCTTCCCAATTTATGGCATTACTTTATTCGAAAACAGTAAGCGTCCTAGAACTGTTCTCACTATCCTCAGTGAGTGTTCTCTCTCTGATTTTCTCTTTCAGACGTGTCAAACAGAAGCTCCATTTGCTGGCAACTCAACCATCTATTCTTTGTATTAATTACAATTTCCTATTTTCCCTTTTGCATATATTCGTATAGGCCAAGGGTCGGCAACCTGCTGCTCGCGAGCCACATGCGACTCTTTGGATGTCAAGATGCGGCTCTTTAGTTCCATATGCAAATATTATTTATTTTATCAAAAAAAAAAAAAAAAAAAAATTTAAAAATCGTTTAAACATGCATGTACGTAACGCAACAAAAGTGGACAGCCTTAAAAGAAATGCCGCGAGTTGAGGCACTTATATTCGACGCATGGAACAGTCTTATAGATTGCTACAGTGAGGTGAAGAAGTTTGCATTTGGAGTGCTGACTATCTTCGGATCGACATATTCGTGCGAGCAAGCGTTCTCTTGCATGAATATAATTAAAAGTAAAGTAAGAAGCCAACTAACAAATGAAAATTTAGAGTCGTGTTTGAAACTTAAAACAACAAGTCATGACTCACATTTATCCAAACTTTCTAAAGCCATGCAAAGCCAGCGCTCCCATTGAATTTGTTTGCTCAAAATGTATGTTTTTTTTAATTTTAAGTACAAGTTACATTGTTTAGTAAAGTTCAAATTTTCTACTTGAATAACCATGCAAAGCCATCGCTCCCATTGAATTTGTTTGCTCAATTGTTTGTTGTTGAAATACAAGTTAGTGTTGTAAGTAAATGTTTAATTGTTTTTATTTTTTTACTTAAATAATGAGTAATTATCCAATAATTCCATATATATATTATCTAATTTGTTGCGAAAAACACTACTTATATGAATAAATAGATATTTTTCCTTTTGAATAAATAGATATTTTTCCTTTTGAATAAATATATATTTTTCCTTTTGAATAAATTTTTTTATCAATAAACTTTTATTCATGCGAGTACTATTTATTGTTGGCAAGAAAAAAAAATTTTGTGGTTCTTTAAAAACTTGAAATTTTGTAAATAGTAATTTTTGACTCTTCCGACTCAAAAGGTTGCCGTCCCCTGGTATAGGCTATTGTTTCCTTTCTAACTTTTAAATTTTTATATTAATTAAAAAAATAGGCATAACAATTGAATGGGCATAGACCAAAGGCATTGCTTTCAATAATCAAGGACGTGGGTGCTCCGCAGAAAAGAGCTTCGTTCATACTTCAATCGATTCCATTCCAGCAACCACACAATTAAATTCATGCGTTGAACAATTAACTTAATGAAATATTCTTGCATTGATAAACAAACAGCCTGAAAAAAAATTATTACAGTGCACTGATAGTTCAAGCAAGTTGTGAAAAGCTATTTTATGGCAAGAAAAATACATATGAGCATTACTGTTTAAAAAAAGTACTTGATATTTAGCATAGTTTTCGGGGTTCTGCAGAATTATAATATTTGTTAGGTTCCGCAAATTTCAGAAAGTCTCTTCCTACAAGACTTTCACATTCTGGGGGCTAATTGACCATTGGTACCACATGCTTCAGGTTCGAATCCTGGCGTTGGATTGGGTGTATGTTGATGGTTCAGAATCTACGTTAAAATGTAGGTCCCGGTCTAATTAGCCTAAAGTGTGCACAAAATGACCGTAGAGCGACAAACCCATCCTACGAGACTTCATTTTTCATGGTTCCTTCATCCTATTCTATCTTCTGAACCTGGCATTTTTGTGAGCTAACAAAATCTTTATGATCTGTTCGTCATTCAATTTTTCGGGCACATTTCAGTCCAGTCTGTAATTTCCTCAAAGGAGCCAAATTTACATCCTACTACCCATTTTTCATCCAAATTTAGCACCGCATTTTGGGCATTACTTGTGACCTTCTGGATCAGGATTAACATCTTCCTCGTTGGCCCAAAGTTTATTCCATCATCATAGCATTGTCCCCCGATTCAGCATTAAGGCATTTGCGAAAATTGCATCTATGGCATTAAATTGTGTTTGGAAGTTTTTTTGCATCGAGTCCAAATTCCAAAAGGCCTCGCATAAACGATCTTCTATAAGAACACTTTACATTTTGAATCTTACCTTCATCTATTGACTAAATCAAGAGAGTGACATTTGTCGTTGTTTCTTATCCCACTTAGTAGACAGACCTCCAGACCAAGTCCCAGAACCCGCGGGGTCTCATGGAAGATAGGAAAGGGGAGGGAACTTCAGTTCTGATAGAACACTCGCAGATAGAAGTCTGTCTTGGCTCCGTGACGCTGACTTTTTATGGGATAGGGTTATCGGCCCAACACTCAATTGCTCTACAGTCATATCAGACCGGGATCTACAACTTAAGGGGATTCCAAGCCACTACAAATATCCATGCCACCGACTAGATTGAATCTGAAGCCTGTGGTACCAAAGACTAGAGCGCTGGCCACTTGGCCATCAGACCACTTGCAAGATTGAGAGTTCTGCACTTTATTACAGCTTGTTTATTTGATGATTTTTCCCTTGCTGTTTCCGCCAAATCCATTCCTAAACAAACAAAATGATCGATGCGGTTACAAAAATAATTGCTTTTTTTGGCGGTTCCATTTGGCGACGATAATAGACTGGACGAAATCGGAACTCTAAATACTACAAGAAACACTACCCAATTCAGGTAGAGAAATCTGTTAAGCGAAGGTTAAATTAACTTTTATAAACAGAAACTGATCCTTAGACACCATTTTAAGGATGTTGACACATTCATCTGCTTATATATTTTTCTTTCTAATGCAGCTGGCAAACACTTAGACAGCTTGGTCATGGATGCCTTAAGGCAAGCGCTGCACAGACGTTACTCCCTTTGCATTACCCAGGAGGCGCGTGTCACTTGAAGATAAGCCACGGAGTAACAATGCCCCGCAACACTCTACGATCCTATTAGACCGGCACCTACGGTTTAAAGTGGATTCCGAACCACTACAAATATCTATGGTACCACCGGGACTCGAACCCGAAACTTGTGGTACCGAGCGCCAGAGCGCTAGCCACTCGGCCATTCAGGCCCCTCTGTTTATATTTTGAGAGCCAGACAATTCAAAATGAACTGCAGATTACGTGACTTGATATGGTCCATCTTTATGTTTAGCAACACATATTTCATTCCAGTTTTAAAACACGCACGAATAAAATGTGAAAATCATCGTTTATTTTAAATAAGAATTTTTGAAATTGAAAATGTCTCGCGTTGCGCGAGAAGATGAATCTGTTTTAAATAATAATTCATACTTTTACTTATTTTATAGCTTAACTTTTTTGAGACTCCATTGACTTTCAGCCAGGACAGCATCATGTTCGCACATGATTACAACATTAAAAGAAACCTTGCTACTGATTCAATAAGTTAATTATTAAATTAAAACATTCTTTTTTTTTTCCAAAAAGTTACAGCATACTGAATTAATTGAATATAAGAAATGCATTAGAAAATCTACTTATTCTAGCATGTTAAAAAACCTCTAATACCAAAGTGTCTCTTTTTACAACAACTAAGCTATCATTTATAAAATGATAAACTTCCAAAATATTGAAATTTAAACAATAGGTAGCAAACATTCACGATTTTTGCGATTTTACTATAACTTATATGTGTAACATTATTAAAAAGAAAGTGATAGTAATTGAAAGTTATGCAAACAATGCAATGTATAAAACAAAATAAAAAAAAAAATTTCCCTCATGCATCCTCCATTGGTTGGTTCGTTCAAAATTGTTTTGCATCCAGGGTAACATTGAATCTGTAATACGTTTGCAAATGTACTACTGTGTCCAAAAAAGGAAGACCAATAAAATTCCCGGGGCTTATGGAATTTCAGTAGTAGTAGTTTTAGTAGTGTGTTTAGAAATAGTATAAACAGTTCAAAGTAGGCAGAGAATGCGTTGAAGACGAAGAGCCCTCTGGTCGACCGTTCACCTCAACCGACGAAGCTCATGTCAAAAAATTAAAGCTTTGGCGCTTGCAATTAAAACAGTATCTGACTTACAATTAGATACCTTGCTGAGGATGTTGGAATTTAAAAGGATCGGTCCATTCCATTTTGGATCTCAAACGCGCCAAATCTCGATTAATACCGAAAACAACGAATGCGCCAGCTCACACTGCAGTGATTCTTCGTGACTTTTTCGCCAAAACTGAAACCCATATAGTTCCACAACCACCGTTTTCACACCGTGCGATTTCTAGATGTTCCCTAAACTCAAAAGATCATTCCGAGGACACTGTTTTGTGTCGATTGAAGAGATTCAGCGTGAATCGGCGCGCTTTGAAGGCCATCCCTCCCGATGATTTTTAGCATTCATTGAGGATTGGAAAAAAAAAGTTGGCATAAGTGCAGTGTGTCCGGAGGGGATTACTTTGAAGGTGATGAAATAAATTTTGAAGAATAAATAAAGAGTTTTTGAAAAAAAAATAAAAATTGGTCTTACTTTTGGCCACAGTAGTATACGAAGCTATTTAAAAACACGCTACAATAAGAACTTTATAATCCGGCTTTTTAATGTGAACAACGGTCTTGCCGGATTAATGAGTGTCCACATAGTTTTAACGTGGGTACCAAATATAAATCATTCGAGATAGCAATTTTAACGAATTGAAACAGGGGCTTGATAGACGAGTGGTTAGCGCTCTGGCAGTCGATACGATACCACAGGTTTGGGGTTCGAGTCCCGTAGTTGCCATGAATGTTTGTAGTGGCTCTGAATGCATTTTAATCTGTAGGTCTCAGTGTTGTGGGGGTAGTGTTACTCCGTAGCATATCTTCAAGCTACACGTGTTCCCTAGGTAGTGTTAAATGAGTAACAGTGGTGCAGCCTTTGCTCATGGCATAAAGATAACTATCTAAGCCTTTTCCAGCTGCATTAGAAAAAAAAAACCCGTTTAAAACAAGTACATATTTAATGCGTTTACGTAAGTTCAGAACTTGTGTAGATTATATAAATATCAAAGGGAGTATTTCGCCCTTCTGGCAACTGCAAAGTTGAGGTTATAATTGAACATTATTCTAACTAAATATTCTTGTATCGAAAAAAAAATACAGCACAAAAGAAAAATTTAAATAAATGAGCTGAGCCTGTCGTACTGTTTAAAACAGCATCTGATAGATTCTGTGATTCCGATAGTTTTTTTTCAAAATATCGTTACGAATTGTACACAAAGTTATGATTTCTAAGCTGCACTGAAAGGAAAACTGACACAGTTTTCACAAGCACTGGAAAAATGCGGGAAACACAATGTCGTAACCTCGAATTCACACAAGAAAATTAAAAAGTAAAAGGCTCGATCAGTGCCGGATTACAGACAGTGCCGAGCCATCAAATGCCGGATTAAAGAGAGTACATAGTGCTCTTTATTTCGGCATTTGATGGCTTGGCACTGTCTGTAATCCGGCAAATTACTAATAACCTTATAGGAATTAGAAGTAAACCTCTAATCAAATTCAAGCTCCTGCTGTGCAAATCGATAGTTGTACCTTTGCACGCCGGTGTTCCGCTTCTCTCGTCCATCTGAAAAGACTAAAGATCTTTCAGGGCACTTTCACACTCTAAAAATCACAAACTCTCCAGTACTCCGGCCTGTTCGGTACTTTAAAAGGAATTTTTTTATAAAGAATTCAATCTGGTAACCCTTCTTAATTATATACAATCATTAGCATAATATTTCTTTGATGAAATTCCACTTCCTCTCTTCTCATTGGAGTAGACATTCCTCAACTCGTGGTCTATCACCAATCACAATGGAGCGACTCATAGTATTGTGCATATTCAATCTGTGGTTGTTTCGACGTATGAAGGTCGTACAGACATTCACTAATGTCCTCATTACACATGACACTGTATATCTGCTATCAGATTTGAATGACAGGCTGTTCTTATTCGTACAAAACATTAATTGATATAATATAACTACCCCGGGGCCTGGTGGCCTAGATAGACTAGCGCTCTAGTGGTCGGTGTCGCAGGTTTCGGGTTCGAGTCCCGGTTGTTCTATGGATGCTTGTAGTGATTCGAATTCACTTTAAACCGTAGGTTTCGGTCTAACATGGATGTAGAGCGTTGGACGTAAGGCTGACAACCCTACCCCATAAAAAAAACCTCAAAACCTCTTCTGCCCAAATATCTTCCTGTAGGCGGACGCCTTGGCCCACCATGGGGCTGTTGCGCCACTGATGAGGATAACTATTCTCGATAAAGCTTGTCTGCTGTCAAATTTGATTCATGGATTTATTATATATTTTCCAAATAACATATATTCCTTTCTCCTGAGAATGAAATGCCAAAACTCATCACGTGAGAATAAAATGCTACACTATCAATTTACAATAACAATTCTAATTAAATAAAAAACCGTGATTAGTATGAGATCCTACTTTCATCACCTTTACGGAAGTAAAAAGCATTTGCAGCTAATTTTACTCCCCGTACTTGGTACCCATAAATAAATAAGCAAAACAAACCTTCGCTCACTTCTCCTTTCCAGGCGAAAAGTCTTTTCACTCCCCATCCAGCTTCACCCCTCTTCGTAAGTATATATATATATATTTAAATCCCTATTTTTTTCCTTCAATACACATTTAATCCACATTTTTTCCTTTTTAAATTCTTACTATTAGTTCACACTCTCCCCTATATATATATGTCTCCGTATATGCAATATAATGAAAAAAAAGAAGGAATTTAATTTAAAAAAATTTGTTTTTAGATTACTTGTTTCAATTTCAATTCCTTCTATTAGCTCACACTCTCCCTATCTATATCTTGTTCACATTTTCAATCGTTCATAAAATTCTTTTTATTCATTCACTCGAGTTCAAATACATTTTTTTAGAACTTGTAGTGGAGGACACTGGATGTGAATACAGATTTTTCAAATACTAATTCAGTAATTAAATTTAATTAATTCATTTGTGTTCTTTTTTAGATTTAAGTTGCATGTATCTACCGATAGATGGCGCCCGATGTAAGAGGAAAATTTCAACTTTATTTGTAAAGAACTTTTCAATTTTCAACTGCAATACAGTGAAAAAAGTAGGAATTGGCTTTAAATTTTTTTTTTTTATTATATTACTTGTTTTGAAATAAATTGCATTGTGTAGAAAATTCACTAATCTACCAAGAGTCATTTCTCTACGGTTTTATTTTATCAATATATTTTTTTTTGTAATTAGTCAGAATTGCTTGTTTAGAGTCGGTAAGGTATAGAATTACTACTACTACTACTACACAACACACCACATCCCTGTGCCTAGAGTTGAGTTGCCCCTTTACAGTTTGGAAATGATGTGGGTGAGAAGTCTGACTGGGCTCTATGACGCTCTACGGCTATATGAGACCGGTATCTACAGCTTAAAGTGGATTCCGAACCATTACAAACATCCATGGCCCCGCCGGGACTTTTACCCGAAACCTGTCGTACAGAGCGCCATAGCGCTAGCCATTCGGCCATCAAGTTCCGGTAAGGTATAGGATTGAAGAATAAATATTTACTAGCGTAGCTTGTTTTATGTGATAACGACCGAGTCACGTGAAAATATCTCTTGACTGTTTACAAGTAATATATTAAAAAAAAAAAATTTTAAGTCAATCCCTACTTTTTTTCACTCTATTGCAGAAAGTCCTTTATAAATAATTTTCATTCATTTCTTTTAAAGTTTATCTGACGCCCTCTATGGGTAGATACATGCAACTTAAATCTAAAAAAAAAAAAACTAAATTAATTAAATTTAATTACTATTTGAAAAAAAAACTGTATTATCATCCTGTGTCATCTACAAGTTAAAAAAAAAAATATATTTGTACTTGAAGGTGTGAATAAAAGTGCTTCATTAACGATTGAAAATGTGAACAAGATATATAGAGGGAGAGTGTGAGCTGATAGAAGGAATTGAAAAATTGTTAAAAAATATGGTTAAAAATCTTGTTAAAAATATGGCCATCAAACGAGTGATTGACTGACCAATAACTTGTATACATGTAGTATCTGAGTCGGATGATTTATTGCCCATTACAGGAGTTCTTGTTAATTAGGTGCTGTTAGATATTTAACCACATATATAATATTTAAAATTAGACGAATCCCTTTCTCACTATAAATTCTACCATTTTTTAAAAATAACAATCTGTTTAAATATCAAAATCTGTTAAATGTAATTAATCAGGTGTGAACATGATGTTGTCCTGATGTTATCGAAAAATGAAAGGAAGAAAATAAAATTACACGTAGTACAGCGTCAAAAATGACCAAATAGCAACAATATAGGGCAATAGTATGTAATCGAACAGTATAAAGCCACAATATATAGCAACAGAATAGAACCGAGAAGTATAAAGCAACAGTATGTAACCAAACAGCATAAAGCAACAATATGTATATAGCAACAATATATAGCCGAAAAAAAATAGACATTAACAGAATATACTAGAAACAATAAACAATATATACCCAAACAGCATTTTTTTTCTTTCTAATGCAGCTGGCAAACATAGACAGCTTGGTCTTAGGTGCCTTAAGGCAAGTGCTGCACAGACGTACTCAGTTTGCATTACTCAGGGGGCGCGTGTAACTTAAGGATACGCCACGGAGTAACAATGCCCCCCGCAACGCTCTACGATCCTATTAGACCGGGAACTACTTTTTAAAGTGGATTCCGAACCACTACAAACAACTATGGCACCGCCGGGACTCGAAAACGAAACCTGTGATACCGAGCGCCAGAGCGCTAGCCACTCGGCCATTCAGGCCCCTACCCAAACAGTATAAAGCAACAGAATATAGCCGATTAGAATATAGCCGATTAGTATAAAGCGACAATATAAAAGCAACAAAATATAGTCGAACATTATAAAGCAACAAAATATAGCCAAACATTATATAGCAACAGTATATAGCCGAACAATATATGACAACAGAATATAAAACATTACATAGCAATAGTATGTAGCCGAACAGAACAATATATAATCCGAACAAATAGAGTACATACGAAAAATCTATAACAACAGTATATATTCGAATACATACGTAGCAACAATATATAACAGAACAGTATTATGCAATAGTATAACAGTATATAATAGCAGCAGTATAACAGTATATAACGGCAACAGTATATAATAGCAACAGTATAACAACATCAACAATTGAATAACCGAATAGTAACGTATAGCAACCGAATAGTAATGTATCAATAATACATTGCCGAAAAGCAACCTTGGTGGTTCTTGCAGTATTCTGACCCGTTATTTCAGAAATTTCTCGGGTTATTGAACACTACGTATACTCCCATACGTGTTTGCCCAGCATCGATCTACTGTGCCAAAAAGTAAGAACAATTATTTTTTTTTTCAAAAACTCTTTATTTACACTTCCAATAATCACCTCCGGACACAATCCCCCTCATGCCAACTTTTTTTTTCCAATCCTCAATGCATGCTAAAAAGTAGTCGGCAGGATGGTTTTCAAAGCGAGCACCGATTCACGTTGAATCTCTTCAATCAACTCGAAATGACGTCCCCGGAGTGGTCTTTTGAGTTTAGGGAATAGCCAGAAGGAGCACGGCATGTATACGGTGGCTGCGGAATGATATGGGTTTCATTTCTGGCGAAAAGTGTGAGCTGGAGCATTCAGTGTTTTCGATACCCATCGAGATTTGACGCGTTTAAGACCCAAAATGGAATAGACCGATCCTTTGAAATACCAACATCACCAGCATGGTCTCTAATTGAAAATCGACGGTTTGCAAACGCCAAATCTTTTAATTTTTTGACGTGGGCTTCGTCGGCTGAGGTGGAGGGTCGACCAGTGGTCTGTTCGTCTTCAACGCGTTTTCTTCCTTCTTTGAACTGTTTATACCACTTCTAAACATTTCATTCTGATATAGAATGGTCACCGAATGCCTTCTGCAACATTCTATACGTTTTTGCAAACAAAATTGAATGCAAGTTCTTTGCTCCATTAATTCAGACATTTCAAAAATGGCCGAATCCGTTTTAGCGTCTCACAAACCGATCGTAACTCAAAGACTAATGAATGTTTTGACGTCAAATTTCACACAGATGTCAAGGACAGTGCCAGCAACCTAAAAAAAAAAAAAAAAAATTGAAATTCCATAAGCCTCGGGAATTTTAAATTGATAAATGGTCTTACTTTTTGGATACAGTAGTATGTTCCCACATGGTAAATTGAAATTCCCTAGGTGAATTCAGTAAATCATTAGATAATACTTGAAATTCAGAAAATTTAAAACCAATTCTATAACTTGTTCTGAATTTGAAAATTTTGCTTTTTCTACAAGACAGAATAGGTTGATTTCTAAGTTATCTATAACTGCCGTTTGGACACGTTAGGTAACAACTTAAGAAGAATAGGAATCAATGTAGAATTGCATTAATTGAATGCTACTATGCCATGAAATATACAACGATATTGCAGCAACAATTAAAAACTTTACTTACAAAACTGTATAAAATAAATAAAATTTACGATGACCCCATCTATTCATTTATTTAAAAATACTATATTTGATACATTTGGTGTAAGCATTTCGAGTTTTTTTAATATCAAACAACACATTTTCATCATTCAAACTAACTAACTCCCCGGCACTACAGTCCATCTTGGACCATGGCCGTCTACCTACTGGCGGATTCCGAAACTGATGATGTTCTTTTTTACGAGATAGGATTGCCAGTCTTACACCCAACACTTATTATATCGGAACATACAGTTTAAAGTGGATTTCGAACTACTACAAACTTCCATGGCGCCGCCGGGACTCGAACCCAAAACCTGTGGCACCGAGCGCCAATATAAGCCATAGCCTTATGAAATAAAATCTTATTTTACAAGATATGTTATTCCAGCATTTTAATATTAATTTATTTTCCAAAAATTTTAATTAAAGAAATAGCAAACTAACTATTGGTGCACCATTTCAAAATAAATTTTATGATCCTTTTCAAAATTTGGTTAATTTATTTTTTTTTAAATTATTTTTATATTATTAAAAAATTAAATGTAAACAACTTAACAAAATTAAACAATGAATAATTTTAGCCTAAAATGGTAATTATCCCATGGGCATTAAAGTAGCAAATCAATTAATATATATTAGAATAGATAGAGATGAAACTAAAATTGCTAGGTGTAATTTCTATAAAAGATTCTATATTCAACTTTTAAAAATATTTTAAATGTAGCTGAACATTTTTCCTGAAAAATATTTATTATTTCGTTGGCGTTTATTGTTACGTTATTTATTTAACGTTGAAGCAAATTGATCATTTCGAATTAAACTCGAATATGAAAGAAGATTTGATACATTTAACTTAGCTGATGGATACTTCAAAGAGTTGTTGAGTGATTAACATTTTTTTATTTTCCATCTAAGCACATCTCTCTTTATTAAATATATATATATATATATATATATGAGATGCTCTTGATCAGAAAATAAGACGTGTAAAGACAATAAGTTAAACAAGAGAAGAGACAATAATTATTCTGAACAAAAAGATCAATTATTCATTGATGCAACAGCCCCATGCAGGGCCAAGGCCGTTTACCTATTGGCAGATTTTGAAACAAGAGATGATTTTCCTTTTTACAGGGCAGGATTGTCAGCCCCTGCGCTTTACAGTCATATTAAACATGGAATTACGGTTTAAAGTGGATTCGAAACACTGCAAACACCTGCGACATGGCTGGGACTCGAACATTGAAGCCTGTGGCACTGAGGGATAGTCACCATCCATCAGGCCTCCTTTAATAAAAACACCAGAGAACAGAAAATCAGCTGAACATATCAGTACGCTTTACAAAAGACGGAATGTTAAAATGTAAGTGAGAATTGAGAGAAATATATGAAAACAGATTAAATGCCCTAAATGCAAGTACTTTTAAACACTTTTCAATCCAGGATCATGGCTAGCAGTTTTGATGCAGTATCCAGAGTCAATACAGTTTTAAACAGGATACAAAAGAAAATCACTCTATGGGACATCTTATACGATTAAGACATGGTTAATGAACTCTGAACACATTATGAACCTGTGTAAAAGATAAAAATATTTTGTCATTACAGCAAATACGCACGATTCGTGGCTCAGTGACAAAGAGCGCCACTGGTGAGCATTAAGGCTGGTGGTGGCATTATTGTACATTGTTTCAAAAAACAAAGAAGACTCAATGGCGCTTGTGATGTTATCATCCAGCCTCGTTGATCAAACTACCTGCGGGGATTTTTTGGGTTGTCTTCTCTACGATGCGCAAATGAGTGGTTGTTCCCTCTAAATGGTCCTCCCGAAAGTCATTGCTCTCCTTTTTCAGTGACACGGAGCTTCCTCTACTTACCTGTGCTCCATCACAACAGAAGCACCTCCCCCTTTTCCCACAATTCGTGAGATCACACAGGTTCTTGGACTTGGTCTAGATAATGCTGTCTACCAAATGAGATAGCAGCAAATACAAATGTACAAATCAAACATTATACATTGAATATTTTTGTATTGACTAATTAACACCATACAAAATAAAAAGTAAATAGAGTACAGTTAAAAGAAGTAAGAAGCTACTCAATGTGGGAAAAAAATATGATCCTGTTTGACAAGTAACATAAAAAAAAAACTTTACTTTTTTAGCACTTGAAGGACATCTGGGGCTTCGAGGACATTTTCTGTGCACTACTCTTCTTATACGAACGTGATATGTAACCGTCAGAAAACAATAAACACTACTGAAACCAATACTTATAGTTTCGATAAACCCTGGGAGAACGCGCGAGCAACCTTGTGTCGCCATTTATCGGTCCAAGTCAACAAACCCCCTAATCCATAAGAAAGCGAAGACTCGATCAGTGCCGGATTATAAAATGTGGCAAACTATTAAATGCCGGATAAAAGAGAAGTTACTATGTTAAATCTTTCCTATCATATTTCTGAATAGGTATGGTGGTTGAAAAGAATACAATCGAAGCAAGTAATATATAAAAAAAAATTAAGTCAATTCCTACTTTTTTTTTTTCACTCTATTGCAGAAAAGATTATATGTATAATAGTATGTGTGCGTGTGTTTCTTTATGTATATTATTGAAGAACGATAGCAAATCTGTGTATTAAAATACTGATGCTGACTTGACTTAACGTGAAGCGGAAAATCTAACACCTGGCAATTAGTAAACATGAGAACCATGAAACGGGACGCTGAATATGTATTTATCTTGTAAGTCTTTGTTTTCCGCGGCGAGCAGTCGTGGCCGCCGACTAGTTAAGGCGATGGACTCGAAATGCATTGGGATCTTCCCGCGCAGGTTCGAACCCTGCCGACTGCGGTTAAATAGTTGTTGCTTTTAATCGCTCAAAGTTATAAACCGTTGTTATAGCAATAATTTGCGTAAAATTATATATATTTTATTGAAAATTATTATATTATTATTATTATTTTATTTTTATTTGTAAATAAACTTTTCCAATAATGAATATCAAAAGATTTAAAACAAGTAATATAAAAAAAAAAAAATTTTTAAGTCAATTCCTACTTTTTTTTTCACTCTATTGCAGAAAGTCCTCTATAAATGATGTTCATTCATTTTTTAAGTTTATCTGGCGCCATCTATGGATAGGTACATGCAACTTAATTTAAAAAAAAAACTAAAATTAATTAATTAAATTTAATGAAAGAATTGATATTTGAAAAACCTGTACTAACATCCAATGTCGTCCACTACAATGCTGGTATCTGAACTTGAGTGGATGAGTAAAAAGTATTTTATGAACGTTTGAAAATGTGAACAAGATATATAGAGGGAGAGTTTAGCTAATAGAAGGAATTGAAAAAACAGGATGATTTGTCTAATGAAAAATTAGACAAATCATCTGAGCCAAATAATCAATTTTTGTACTTGTCTATTCTTTTCTTTTGTTCTAATGCAGCTGGCAAACACTTAGACAGCTTGGTCTTGGATGCCTTAAGGCAAGCGCTGCACAGACGTACTCACTTTGCATTACCCAGGGGGCGCGTGTAGCTTGAAGATAAGCCACGGACTCTGAGTAACAATGCCCCCGCAACGCGCTACGATCCTATTAGGACGGGGACCTACGGTTGAATGTGGATTCCGAACCACCACAAACATCCATGGCACCGCCGGATTCGAACCCGATACCTGAGGTACCGAGCGTCAGAGCGCTAGCCACTCGGCCATTCAGGCCTACTTGTCTATTTTAAAATTTCATATTAATATTATAGTGAAGTAATTTTTATATCCATGCAAAATGAATTGTTCGATTTATCGTCTAATGAATGCAAACGCGTGCAACTAGCAGTTGGAAATCCATCAGCAGCTTGCAGAAAAAGAAGGAAAGTATAGAGGCGATTCGATGGAAATTGTGACAACATATACAATCGTCTGACATTGACAATTTCGGTGAGATTTTTCTAGATTTTCTCATGAACAGCACCATTCAAGGAAGCTATCTCTGAATTTGATTTTTTTTGCAAACTTTCCGAAAGGAGTATTTGATGAATAAATTAAAAAAATCAATTAGTATCAAAATTTCCCCCTAATGTACTATCTTATATATATATATCTATCCATTTCTTTTTCACAAATGTCTAATCGTAAAAACACTCGTAAAATTACTGTTTGATAATGCGTTAGATGAGCAATCCTACTTGTGGTAATTCTGTTGTTGTTGTCACTAACCCCCTGGTGCAGGAAAGCCTACACCAGGTCAGAAAATCTCTTCGCAGGCGACTGGTGTACATGGCTAAGGGTACTATGCAGAGTCACATTTAGCGAGGAACCACGAGGGTTGAAGACTGACTGGACTTTAAGGCAGCGCTCTACTATCCTATTAGATTAGGGCCTACTGTTTTAAGTAGATCCCGAACCACTGAAAACATCCATGGCATCGCTGGAACTCGAACCCGAAACCTGTGGCCCCGAGTGTCAGACACTCGGCCATTCAAGCCATGGTAACTCTATGTGTAGACAACATATGTGATGTACCACACATTGAGTATTATTTCACTCCATATGCACTACTAGGACCATTATGTATATAATAGAGAGTTTTTGCATACCGTACTTTGAACGTCCGTTAGCTTTTCCTCCCTAGCGCGCATGCTCATAGGAAACATTATTACAGATACACATGCGTAATTTCTTATGAGCATGCGCGCTAGAGAGAAAAAGCTAACGGACATCAAAAACGGTATGCAAAAACTCTCTGTTGTTTCGATAAAAGTTCGTAAAGCCCCCAAAATTGAGTAAATTACAATTAAATACACAAAAATAAACAAACCGTAGAGGTGCATAAGAATTCTTACTACATGCGATGAAATATTTCTTCAAAGGGTTTCAATTCAAAAAAGTCATAAATATATTTCAATGCATTCTAATTATTATCATGTAAGTTGTCTTTATATATGTTCACACGCTCGAATGAAAACAGCATCGACGATTGGAAATTTATAAGGAAATTCATTTCAAATAGCTGTAACTTGCCAATATCATATCACGTAATTTGTATCTTTTTTAAACTGCTTATGACACATTATGAAGTGTAAATACAATTGGCGCTCTTTAATTCGGCACCGATAGAGACATTCGTTTTGGATTTTCTTGATTCGGCTGTTTGTGAACTTGACAGAAAGATCGTGACTCAGCGCTGCTCGGATTTTCTCCAAATATTTATTATAAGCGGGCTGAAAGTAGAGTTATTAGCGCTCAACAGCTTTCACTTTGTTTGGGTTCGAGTCCCGGTGGTGCCACGGATGCTTATAGTGGTTCGGAATCCATTTTAGACCGTAGGTCGTAGAGAGACTATAGAGCGTTGAGATGACAAACCTACCCCGTTAAAAAGACCAAATCTCCTGCCTTGAAATCTGCCACTAGTCAGACGGCCTTGTCCCACCATGGGGTGTTGCGCCACTGATGATGATGTTTTTATAAGTAACAATTTTTATTTCAATACAGGGTTGTTGTTGTAACTAATCCCTGTGTCCCGTAGTGCGGAACGAACTTCTCATGAGTAGTCTACTCATGGATAGAGGAAAGGCGTCATCTTCTGTTGTGATGGAGTATCCGTAGGTAGAAGTGTGATTTGTCTCCGTGTTGCTGAAGAGGTAGGAAAGTTCCTTCCGGGCAACTACCCCTCATTCGCGCATAATATGAGAGAAAAACCCGGAAAATTGCCACCAGGTAGTGCGACTCACAAGGCAAGAGATTGAGTATCCCAAACGCCATAGAGCTTCCTCTTTTTTGAAACAATGTCTAGAACAAAGCTGCCAGCGGATGGAACCTCCGCACTCATGTTCACCAGAGGCGCTCGTTGCCACTCAGCCGCGAGTTACACTTCCAATGTTTTTTGTTCTAAGGCAGCTGGCAAACACTTAGACAGCTTGGTCTTGAATGCCTTAAGGCAAGCGCTGCACAGGCGTACTCACTTTTGTATTACCCAGGGGGTGCGTGTAACTTGAAGATAAACCACGGACGCGGAGTAACAATGCCCCCGCAACGCTCTACGATCCTATTAGGACCGGGACCTACGGTTTTAAAGTGGATTCCGAACCACTACACACATCCATGGTACCGCCAGGATTCGAACTCGATACCTGTGGTACCGGGCGCCAGAGCGCTAGCCACTCGGCTATTCAGGCCCCACACTTTCAATATCACTTTCTAAATTTTATTCTTTTAAAGATCACTGGAGAAACTATATTTTGTTTGACTCTAATCGGCCTGTGAGTAATGAACATTTAAATAATTGTAATGCACTTTCTCGGCATGAGTACATGGTCGAAAAGTACTGGAGAGCCCGTGAACTAATTGCTTAGTCGAGGAACCTGATGGCCGAGTGCTTAGTGCTCTGGCTGTCGGTACCACAGGTTTGAGGTTCAAATCCTGCCGGGGCTATAGGTGTTTGTAGTGGTTCGGAATCGACTTTAAACCGTATGCCCCGGTCTGATAGGACCGTAGAGCGTCACAGAGCCCAATCAGACTTCTTCTCACCCACATCATTGCCGAACTGTAAAAGGGGCAATTCAGCTCAGCTTTAGGCACAGACATGTAGTGTGGTGTATTAGTAGTAATAATTGCTCGCCAATGTTCGTCAATTATTCCCAAAGTTATTAGATGTTTTATTGTAAAATAAATAAAACATCCCGTATAATCAGAAATTCTTATTCCATTTGCCGGTTATGCCTGATTATGCCAATAGTAACGTGAATAGGTAGGAAGCAGGATTGCTCTGTTGGCAGTATCCGATGCAGTCACTTCTGCAAAGGCGATTGTCACAAAAATAAAAAATATCGGCAAAACTCACACATCAATAATCAAGCTGTCTGAAGGAAGTTTTCTTTCATATAACTGTCATTTCAGGTTTTCTGCAACTCAAACGAGGGGCGATTACCCTTAAAAGTCTCCCTAATGTCATCGCCCATCGGTGGACTGTTTATAATATTTACATGTGGAACTTGAGAGCCACCAAAGTTCAACTCAAAAATGTTAATGATTAGAGTACAATGTGTATTCCTTCAAAAAAGAAGAAATATCGTTTTTTTATTCAGAAGAAATATCGTTTTTTTTTATTCAGAAGAAAATTTTTTATTCAGAAGAAATATCGTTTTTATTTCTCGATGTGCTTATGATTCTTATTTTGAATTCAAAGTCATCTAATTGGATGGAAAACTGCATGAAACAAAAAAATTAAATGAATAAGAAAAGATTTCACACATTTCAATGGAACTTATGGAAAATATATGTGATAACATCAAATAGTTATCTGCGTGGCTTCCAAAAATGATTGGACTCCACCACGAGTTTCAATGACAACAACATGATGCTTTTTTGATGATATAAATATTGATCCTGCTATCATGATACTGATCGTAAGAATCTTTCGCAAAATGCTACTCATCTTTATTGGATTTCTTCTTCAATGGCGTGAGGCCTGGGGCCCAATTGTCTAGCGCTCTGGCTTTGGTGCTTCAGGTTCGAATCCTAGAGGTGGCATGGATATTTGTTAGGGGTTCGGAATTCACGTTAAACTGTAGGACTCGCTCTAATTAGCCCAAAGTGTGTAAAAAAATAGCCGTAGAGCGATAAACCAAATCTTCGATGGCACAACAGCTCCATGGTGAGCCAAAGCTGTTTTCTTACTGGCAGATTCCGAAACGAGATGCTCCCTTTTTACGGGGTAGAGTTGTCAACTTATTTCCAATTCTCTATAGTAATATTTGACCGGGAGGCAAGGCTTAAAGTTTTTTTTTTTTTTTAATTATGTTGACCATTTCCCTAAAAGCAGCTCAAGTAGGATGCACCGACGAACACTGTTACTCATTTAGCACTACCCATTCGGCACGTGTAGCTTGAAGATATACTACGGATACGAATAACACTACGCCCACAACGCTCTACGATCCTATTAGACCGGGACCTACGGTTTAAAAGTGAATTCGGACCACTACAAACATCCATGACTCGAACCCGAAATGTATGACACCGAGCACCAGAGCGCTAGCTTCATTGGATTTAACAATAAATATTAATTTCCACTGTAAAAAGCAAGTGATAAAGCCCGTTTACACAAAATGCTATGAAATTCCTGACTTAATTTGCACTTAATTTAACACAAGAAAAGTTTTATTAGTCCTTTTGTTCGAGTATGAAATGACAATTGTACAGGGTAATATCCTGTATTGTTTTTATGAAATGTAGTGTATAAAAATTTGAGATTTATGCAGTGATTTATGTAAAAAAAAAAAATTTGCAATTTTATTGCGATTAAATAACTTAATGCATTAATATTATACGCATCAATATTAATTAACTTAACGCATCATATATCAAAATTTCAAATGTTAAATTTTTATTTCATTTGAAAGAGTAGGTGAGTGGAAACTCTACACGGTGGAGAGATTATCGTAAAGAATTTTTGATGCGTTACCATGGCAACCCTATCTTGGATTTAAAATTCCTAAATTTTAAGGAAGGATGATAGATAAAGATTTTCAATATTTTAGGTTACTGAACCTAAAATATTGAACAGAATCGCCAAAAAGAAAATGCAGTTGCGATACGAGGGGTGAACACATTCAGCGCTATAGTTAATGCTATATAACAGGTGGACTGAAAAGTTCGTAGGCTGACGCATAGATGGCGCTACTAGTATTAAATCCATATGATTTTTAGTTAGCCCTAACCTTCAGAAGACACCTGTATAAATTTGACGTGTACAAATTTCCATTTTTTCAAACTAACAAAAGTTGCTTCACTAAAAATGCTATAACTCACATACTAATAGTGCAACAGCTGTCAAATTTATACACGTGTCTTTTGAAGGTTAGGGCTAACTAAAAATCATATGGATTTAATACTAGTAGCGCCATCTATGTGTCAGTCTACGAACTTTTCAGTCCACCTATTATATATCTATATATATATATAGAGAGAGAGAAAGCATTAACGATGTGTGTGTATTGTATTATCGAATCTGATATCTGATTTCACGAGAGCAGTAGCAAAATCTGCGTATTTAAATACCGATGGCAAGTTATCGTGAAGAGGAAAATCTAACACCTGGCAATTAGTAAACATGAAAACCATGAAATGTGACGTTGAATATGTATTTAAACTGATAGTCTTTCAATTCTAGAACGAGCAGTCGTGGCCGAGCGGTTAAGGCGATGGACTTGAAATCCATTGGGATCTTCCCGCGCAGGTTCGAATCCTGCCGACTGCGGCGATGAAGTTATTCTTAATTTGTTATTTTTAATCCCGTCGGGGTTGCTATAAATCGTTGTCGCACTGGTCTTTGGTACCACAGGTTTCAGGTAGAAATCCTGGCGATGACATGGATGTTTGTGAGGAGTTCGGAATCCACTTTAAACTGTAGGTTCCAGACTGTTTAGCCTAAAGTGCGCACAAAATGACCATAGGATAAACCAAACCAACCCTTAATTTGTGTAAAATTCTTTATATTTTATATTTTATTTAAAAATTATTGTATTTATTTATTATATTATTATATAAATTTTCATTATCCTTTACATTTTTGTTTGTAAATAAACATTTTCAGTATTCAATATCAAGATATTTAAAAAGTAGGAAATTATAATCCATTTTAGCACTTGCCTATTCTAAAATTTCAAATTAATTTCACTAAGTTGTTTTTAATCCCTCTTAGTTATTAGTTAGTAGTTCATAGTTATTAGTTAGTTCTGCGTGAATGGCAATATAAGCAGTACTGGACTTCAGAATAAAGTCATCTATGGAGGTTTGGTTTGTTGCTCTAAGGTCATTTTGTGCATACTTTGGGCTAATTAGATAGAGACCTACAGTTTAACGTGGAATCTGAATCCATAACAAATATCCATGCCCTGGCCAGAATTATACCTGAAACCAGTGGTACCAAAGGGCAGAGAGCTAGCCAATTGGCCAACAGGAAAGGAAGATACAGATATTTTAAAAATAAATTGTCTGATACTAGAAAGGAACAATTACATGTTTGAAAATCCTAAGAAATATGCAAATATTTTAAATGACACTTAAAACTTTTAGGGTAAGCCAATAACAGGAACTGCAACAATACAATTTGGCAAAATAAGGGGGAACATGTGAACCCCACCAACAGGGTAATAGTAGTAAGAGTTAGTACGTATCAAGACGATTAAACAAGTAATAAAAAAAAAAAATTTAAAAGTCAATTTCTTTTTTTTTTTTACTCTATTGCAGAAAGCCCTTTATAAATAATTTTCATTCATTTTTTTAAGTTTATCCGGCGCCATCTATTATTAGAATATATGCAACTTACATCTAAAAAAAAAACTAAAATTAATTCATTAAATTTAATGAATGAATCAATATTTGAAAAACTGTATCAACATCCAGTGTCATCCACCACAAGTTAAAAAAAAAAAGGATTTGAACTTGGTGAATGAATAAAAAAGTATTTTATGAACGATTAAAAATTTGAACAAGATATATATAGGGAGAATGTGAGCAAATAGAAGGAATTAAAAAATGTAATGAAGTCCCAAATGACATTGAGAGAAAGGAAATCAAAAACAAATATCTGATTCTGAATACTTGAAGATATCTGTTGGTCAAGTACTTCCCCCAGTGTAGAACATCCTGGCACATTTTTCCAGGTTTGTCTCCTCTTTTTCTATCTACACTGAAGTGACAAAAGTCATGGGATAGCAATATGCAAATTTTCAGATGGCAGTAGCATCGCGTAGAACAGGTCTAAATGCGCAGTGCTTTCGCAGAGCTTTCATTTCTGTTCAAGTTATTCATGTGAAGAGGTTTTGACGTGATGATGACCGCACGACGGGAATTAACAGACTTTGAACGCGGAATGTTAGTTGGAGCTAGACGCATGGGTCATGCCATTTCGTAAATCGTTAGGGAATTCAACATTCCCAGATCCACTGTGTCAAGAATGTGCCGAGAGTATGACATTTCAGGCATAACACCCCACCATGGACAGCGCAGTGGTCGACCGCCTGCACTTAACGACCGAGACCGGCGACGTCTGCAAAGAGTCGTAAATTCTAACAGACAAGCAACACTGCGTCAAATAACCGCAGAAAGCAATGCGGGACGTACAAGGGACTTGTCTGTTAGAACTGTGCGGAGAAATTTGGCTTTCTTGGCCTATTCCAGCAGAAGACCGACTCGAGTGCCTTTACTGACAGAACGACATCGCTTGCAGCGACTCTCGTGGGCACGTGAGCATATCGGTTGGTCCCTAGATGAATGGAAAACCGTGGCCTGGTCTAATGTCACGATTTCAGTTGGTAAGAGCTGATGGTAGGGTTCGAGTGTGGCGCAGACCCCACGAAGCCATGAACCCAAACTGTCAGCAAGGCACTGTTCAAGCTGGTGGTGGCTCCGTAATGGTGTGGGCTGTTTTTTCATGGCATGGACTGGGTCCTCTGGTGCGACTGGACCGAACATTGACTGGAAATGCTTATGTTCAGCTACTTGGAGATCACTTGCAGCCATTCATGGACTTCCTGTACCCAAACAACGATGGGACTTTTATGGATGACAATGCGCCATGTCACCGGGCCACAACTGTTCGCGATTGGTTTGAAGAACATTCTGGACAATTCCAACGAATGATCTGGCCACCAAGATCGCCCGACATGAATCCCATCGAGCATTTATGGGACATCATCGAGAGGTCTGTTCGTGCCCAAAATCCTGCACCATCAACGATTTCACAATTATGGACGTCTATCGAGACAGCATGACTCTATATTCCTGCAGAAGACTTTCAACGACTTGTTGAGTCCATGCCACGTCGAGTTGCTGCACTTCGCCGGGCGAAAGGAAGGCCGACACGATATTAAGAGGTATCCCATGACTTTTGTCACTTCATTGTATATTCAGCGGGAAATGTGATTTATGCCCTTTTTCCAGTGAAGTGCAAATCCACATATCTAGAAAAATGGATCAATTGTCATTTTGTGCCCACTTTCAGCTAATTTGACCAGGTCCTACAGTTTGACATGGATTCAGAATAACAAAACTTCATGCCACCGCCAGGATTTCAACCTGAATTCTGTGGTACCAAAGGCCAGACAGCTAGCCAGTTGGCCATCAGGTCGCAACAAAATGTTCTACTGCTACAGTTACCTGAAATCCCGTTAATAAAAAATCTTTTGAAATGCCCGCTTCTAGGTTCAAGATAATCATTCATTCTACCAAAAAGAAAACTTCACACATAAATTATGTACTTTAAAACAGTTCTTAAAATTATTGAATCAATTGAGAAAATAATAGTTAGATAATTTTTAAAGGAAAAATAAAACGATATAAATAGTAAAAAAAAAAAATATCCTTTTCATTTGCTGGCAGAAATATTGCCACCATGATAAATACAGTTGCACATGCAACGAACTTTTCCATGCAACACAAAATGCATGACAAAAAAAAATATATATATATATCGAAGAAACGCCCCTTCCCGCAAAAACATTCAGATGCACTATATTAAGAGTGTTTGACTCAGAATAACACAAGGTAGCCCTAAAATACTCCAGTCCAGTCCAGTGTTTTAGTCCAGAATTAAAAATTAGTTTTCCCTCTAGTTAAATGGTGGTGTCCTGAAAAGATGCGATCTGATGGTCAGTTCTCTAGCGCTTTGACCTTTGGTACCACAGGCTTCAGTCTCGAATCCTGGTGGTGGCATGGATGTGGTTGTGAGTGGTCATCCACGTTAAACTATAGGTCCCGGTCTAATTAGCCCAAAGTGTGCGCAAAATGACAGTAGACGTATATTGAAAAATAAACCAATATATTTTAAACATGATATTTATATGGAAAAAAAGTTCTTTCGTGTATTTTTACTTATTTTCTCCCATAAACGCTTTAGATTGTTACGAGATCTGTCCATAAAAAAATTGATATTTTTCTTGTGAATGATTATATCATTATTTATCTTCACAAATATTGAGCAGCTTGATTGCCAAATTGGCTAGTGCTTTGACCTTTGGTACCACAAGCTTTAGCTTCGAATCCTGGCGGTGGCATGGATGTTCGTGAGTGGTTCTGAATCCACGTTAAGCTATAGGCCCTGGTCTAATTAGCCCAAAGTGTGCACAAAATGACCGTAGACGAACAAGTCCCCCTCCCCCCCAAATTCTAGTAATGCTTCGTGAACATATACTTCTCCATAAAAAAAAAAATCACGAATCGAGAAGGAATTATTAGAACCGACTTAAATTTTACGTTCGTGTTTGTAACATTGATTAAGTTATTACAAAATCTAAGCACAATGACCACTTATTGCAGAAACATTCACAAAAGGGTCTAGTACATAGTTGAATTATCTCCAGCTAGAATACAGGAGGTGGGGCCTGAATGGCCGAGTGGCTAGCGCTCTGGCTCTCAGTATAGCAGGTTTCGGGTTTCCCGGCGGTGTCATGGACGTTTGTAGTGGTTCAGAATCCACTTTAAAACCGTAGGTCCCGGTCCTAATATGATCGTAGAGCATTGTGGAGGCATTGTTACGTAGAGCATAGTGTGGGCATTGTTACTCCGCGTCTGTATCTTCAAAGTTACACCCCTGGGCAACGCAAAGTGAGTAACATCTGTGCAGCGCTTGCTTAAGGCATCCAAGACCAAGCTGTCTAAGTGTTTACCAGCTGCATTAGAAAAAAAAAAGAGTTCATGAGGTAATAAAGACAGGCGTGGAGGTACACATGTTTCCTAGGGACATCTCCTTCCACAACTGTTGTAAACACTGAGGAACACAACTGCACACGCATGCTGCCCAGTTTGCAGATTTAGATCACCCCACACATTTTCTATGGGTGACAAAGATAGCGACCGAACTGGCCAAAGAAATGTGTCTGGAAACTGTCCCGTGATTTCTTTGATGTGTGGGACCCAGTATTATCCTGTTGGAAAATACATCCTGAGAGCCCAGCTATGAAAGATAACACATATGGAAGAAGGATTCCACGAATGTAGGCTACCATGCATCAATACTACTACTACACCACACCACATCACTGTGCCCAGAGCTGAGTTGCCCCTTTACAGTTTGAGAATGACGTGGATGAAAAGTTTGATTGGGCTCTGTGTATCCTCTGTCTTACAGCTTAAAGTGGATTCCGAACCACTCACAAACATCCATGCCATCGACCGAAGCCGAAACCTGTGGGGCCAAAGCGCTAGTCACTCGATCATTCATGCCCCCATGAATCAATACTAAAAAATATCCAATGACTAACGAACTCTCACACCAGATGTGGCCCCGTCTCGTAGCTCAGTCGTAACGTGCGCCGCTGGTGAGGTACGAGAGCTAAGGTTCAATCTGTTGAAGGCACTGTTTCAAAAACGACGAGTTTACTCGATAGCGTTTGAGATGTTCAACATCTTTCCTCGGACTATCTAACGGTAGTTTTTCGGGTTTTCTCCCATACGATACGCACATGCGGAGTTGTTCACCCTAAACGTTCTTCCAGAAGGCACTGTCCTCCTTCTTCTAGAGTGACTCGGAGCCAAGTCAGACTTCTACCTACGGGTGCTCCATCACAACAGAAGCTGCCCCCCTTTCCATCCATCCATGAGTACAGAACTCATGAGATATCGTAGATCCCGGTCTAATAAGATTGCAGAGTGTTGTGAGGGGTTACTCGCTTCAATAGGAAGGAAAATAATAAAGCAAGTCAATAGGAAGGAAAATAATAAAGCAAGTCATGTTGTTGTTGTAAAGCAATCCCTCAAGGAAGGAGAAAATAGGAGGGCAGCTTCTGTTGTGATGTAGAACCCGTAGGTAGAAGTCTGACTTGGCTCCGAGTCACTGTAGGAAGGCAGTGCCTTCCGGGATGACTTTAGAGAAAAAGTCCCAGAATTTGAATATGATATGGGAGTAAATAACCTCCTGGGTAGTGCTAAGTGAGTAACGTCTGTGCAGCGCTTGCCTTTAAACATCAAAGACTGCCTAAGTTTTTGCCAGCTACATTAAAAGAAAAGGACTCTTTGACATTAAAATGAAGCACCCTTTAATAGTATTTTTATGAGATAAAACCACAAGATAAATTGGTTAAATTGATAATAACAATGTATATATGTTATTAATGACCGTAATTTCAAAGCCTTCTAAAAGCTAACAACTTAAAATAATGGCTATATAATGTTATATAGGCCACCATATATATATATATACATATACACGTATAATAACATATATATATGGAGATTTAGCCGCTTGCAAAAGATGCATGCCTGCCGAGCCCCCAATTTTTGAGTTACACCGGTTTCAACTGATTCATCCCGGTCGAAACCTACAGTTTTGTTAGACTTCTCTACCAGTCTAACAAAAGGTTGTAACTTTTGAAGTGGGTGTCTAGGGATGTTATTTCAAAACACATCAACGAAACGTTATTTTTCTCTCAAAACAACATTTAATTAAGTAACGGTTATATGTGCAGCGATATTTACATTAACAATTATATAAGGGACAGCATACATTCTCTATCGTTGACGCAGCCTCCCATCCGTTCTTTCCTTCTTCATCTACGGGGTCATGTTCCCTTCTCGTGGGGTCAGAGTTCAAAGTTGCATACCGAGCCCCCACATTGTAAACAGGCTCTGTCAAAAACAAGCAACCGTATGTTTCGCCGCCTGCTGATTTCACACAAACAAATCCTACATATATATATAATGAACTCTGAGTTTTTTTATACAAATAAATGAAAAATAAAATTTGATCACAAGTACAGTTCACTCCATGGTTGGAGATTCAAGAGTCTACGTCAAATCTGCGGCAGACGTCAATTATCACACGGCGTGATAAACGAAACCAGTGTAACCAGTTTTTGTGTATCGCTAGACACAACTTTTTTGCATCACTTGGCAAAAGAATTTCTCGTCTGAAGAATGGCTTAGACGTCATGTGCCTGAAGAATGGACATTGAAAAAACAAAATTCAGTCACTTCAGAGAAAAAGAAGAAAACGTACATTCTCTGGTCGATTTGACGTTGACTCTCATCTCTTCTTTCAAAAACTCTCTTAAAAGAGAAGACGGAGGTCATGTTCCCTTCTCATTGGGGTCAGATTTTCTCAGCTCTTGCATACTCCCCACATTGTAAACAGGCTCTGGTCAAAATTGGTTGATATTCAATCCGTAGTTGTCGCCGACCTGCTGATCGCAGTGACATTCGCTGATTTCTCATTATACATGATGCCGAATAACTCTATGAGATTTCAGTGACAAGCTGTTAAATGAAAAAAAACACTCATTGCATGCAAATAAATTCCACATCCATGGTTGTCTGTTTGTCAATTGAGTGATGGATTGTTATTATGTACTTGTCGTGAAGAACGAAACCAGAATGAAATGCCAGAACTCTTGTGAGTAAAAAATGCTATACTGATATTTGAATATTACCTTCCCCATCCAAAAATTAATTTAATTTATTGAAGAATGGCTTAGGAGTAGATTGTTAAGAATTAATGGCAGTTAATATAAAAAATATAATGAATTTTTTTTCCCAAAAAAAATTCAGAATTCAGAGAAAACATGAAATCGAAGATATTGGTCCCTGATTGAGTTAAATCTTCTTTGCAAGCATTCGTTTAAAATGAATATCACGAACATTCATTATGTAAAAATTCATTAGCATTCATTATTTTATACAGAGAGTTAATATTCATATTGAATAAAAATCATGATTAACGTTTATTCATACAGATTCCTAAATGAATAAAATACCATCAAAAATGCATAAATTCAGTGTTTTACAAATATTAATTATATTTTAATTTAGCCGACTGTGAAATTAAGTTTAAAAATTGATTATGGAGTGCAACGCAGATCCACCTCCTAATTGTGCAACGTCTGACATGGCAAAATGATATACAAATTTACCTTCAGTCTGGCTCTCAGTGTGAGTTTCTTAGAGTTCTGCTAGTGGAACGCAGGTGGTTTGCCCCAAAACAAAGAGAGGACAATTAAAAAAAGACCCTTAGGTGCTCCTTCTTTGAGGAGGTTGCCGCTAGAAACAATCACAAGCCCTGGTACAATCCTATTCATGATATCCCTGGATGGCCTAGAGAAAAATCGGTGGCATTGTTACGACTTTTCTGGGATCACGATTGTCTCCACAAGCCCCTTCACAGAATCAAACTATCCCCTGATCCTCTCTGTCTCATGTGTGATAACCAGGAAGAAATGGATATGTCTCACCTTGCTTCCTGTTCTGCACTGCCTCCTATTTCTTTATGGAAGCGTTGTTTGATTGATTACTACTGCTACTACTACTACTACTACACCACACCACAGTGCCTAGAGCTGAGTTAGCCCTATACAGTTTGGGAATGATGTGGGGGTGAGAAGTCTGACTAGGCTGCGTGATTCTCTATGGTCATATCAGGCCGGGACCTGCCCTTAAAGGGGATTCCGAACCACTACAAACACCCATTACATCGCAGGGATAAGAACTCGAAACTTGTGGTACCGAATGCCATCAGACCCTCCCCTGAATGGCCTGAATGAATCGGTGTCATCGCCATGGCTTTTCTGTAGTTAAGATTGTCCTCACAAGCACCTTTATAGAATTAAACTGACTTCTGACCCTCTCTGTCTCCTGTGTGACAACCAGGAAGAAATG
This sequence comes from Caerostris extrusa, assembly GCA_021605095.1. Taxonomy (NCBI): domain Eukaryota; kingdom Metazoa; phylum Arthropoda; class Arachnida; order Araneae; family Araneidae; genus Caerostris; species Caerostris extrusa. The sequence continues at coordinate 96,332 of BPLR01018578.1, forward strand.
GATATGTCTCACCTTGGGTCCTGTTCCTCACTGCCTCCTGTTTCTGTATGGAAGCGTTATTGGATTACTACTACCACTACACCACACAACATCACTGTGCCTAGAGCTGAGTTGCCCTTTTACAGTTTGGGAATGATGTGGGTGAAAGAAGCCTGACTAGGCTCCGTGACACTCTACGGTCATATAAGGTCGGAGCCGCCGGGATTCGAACCTGAAACCTGTGGTACCGAGTGCCAGAGCGCCAGACATTCGGCCATCAAGCCCCGTTATTGAATTGCCAGACTTAAGTGGATGGATTAACTGATGTCATTTGTTTCCATCCTATTCTTTATATTTATTTTTATTATATCTATTGTCCTGTAAACTTGCCATTGGAAATAAAAAAAAAAGAATTGATTATTATTAATCAAACTTAAAAACAGTTAATAAAAATTTGGCAGTAAACTTACATTTTATCACTATAAACAGTAAACAAAAATTAAAATATATAGATTTAGCATGCTAAAATTATAGAGCATTTGTTAGCAATATATTTTTTGTTATGACGTTTTATCTGAAGACTCAAAGATTCGTAAAAAAAAACTTTAAAAACTGGATAAAAAATAGTATTTCTTTGCTTGAGGGTTTGGAATACATGTTGAAACCTTAACTTGCTGCCATTAAGATAGTTAATGGTAATAGACTCATTTTTGAGTTACTAGAAATTTAAAAAAAATAATTCCAGAAATCCTAGCAATGATGTGTACTATTTTCATCCATGCTGTTTTCATTTCTTAATATAGCACCTTTTGCCCTCTTAAATGTAAACAAACGCTTGCAATGGATGGAAATAATAAAGCAAGTCGTGTTCTCGCTGCTGTTGTCGTATCCCTCATGGAAGGGCGGGGAGTAGCTTCTGTTGTGATGGAGCACCCATAAGCAGAAGTCTTATTTGACTTCGTGTCGCTGAAGAAGGAGAACAGTGTCTTCCGGTAGGACTTTTAGAGAAGAACTACACCGTATTTGAATATTATGGGAGTAAACCCGGAAAACTCCACAAGGTAATCCGTCTAACGAGGAGGCATGACGGCCGAGTGTCTAGCGCTCTGGCGATCGGTACCACAAGTTTCGGGTTCAAGTCCTGACGGTGTCATGGTTCGCAATGGTTTGTAGCGGTTGGGAATCAATTTAAACTTTAAGTCCTGGTTTCATATGACTGCAAGAGTGTCACGGAACCCTCAGACTCCTCCCATATATCCTTCCCAAACTGTATAGGGGTAACTGAGCTCTAGACACAGTAATGTGATGCGGTGTAGTAGTAGTAGTCCGTCTATTGAGGAAAGATGCTTACCATCTCAAATGCCATCGAGTCTCCTCGTTTTCTGAAACAATGTCTACAACAATGCCGCCAGCGGATGGAACCTCCGCCTTAATGCTCACTAGATTAGCACGTTGTTTAGAACGTTCAGTTGTCACTGTACCACGAGTCGGCCAGTAAATCATATGAAGAACAAAATTCTTATAAGAATTTTTTTTTATTATTATAAAATATTGCAAGAAATACTTAAAAAAAAATTTCTTAAAGCTGTCTCTAAAATTTAGATATGTTACTATTTGGAAAATAATAATTATATACGGAATACATACACACAGAATGATCTGAATTCTGAAAATTAAAAAAAATATTGTTTCACGCGCATATGCAATTACATCGTGAATGCTTACAGAGAAATATTTATTTAATATATAATTAATGAATTGTATAACGTTTCAATTCTAAAATGTTTTAAGGGTATGTTCCTGAAAGTTAAAAATAGTAAAAGTTTTTAAGCAGCTATTCCAAAACAACCTTAAAACATTTAGAAATTAAAACTTTTTAGAATAAAATGTGGATTACAAAAAAAGAAAACGCAAATCTAGATGTCTTTCTTACTGTTTATGTGTCTTTATTTTGTATACAAAGATCATCATTTTTTTCCTCCGTGCGCGTGCGCAGTGTCGCAGCGAGTGCTGCACCTAGATGCTCGCAATTAAAACGGGATGGTAGATTTAGCCAGAGAACGGTGCTGAACGCTAACGTGTGGAATTGGCGCCGTGCCATCCGTAACTGTAAGTTTTAAGCACGGCGAAGCTATCTACAGGTTAATTTATAAAAAGAAAACCCAGTGGTGTTTTTTTAGAGTTGTGAGGTGTTGTGAAGGAAGT